>BCNH02000002.1:25241399-25272425 GCA_001662345.2 Metrosideros polymorpha var. glaberrima | reverse complement strand
AGCCTCGTTTATTACTTACCAAACTGTTAAAGTTAAACTAAATAAATAAATAAAAACTGTTAAAGTTATATTTGGAAAAAGAAACTCTCCGCTTATTAAAGTAAATGCATTAAATGTCTAAAAGCCTATTTTAGTACAATATATTAGATAGATTATAGATGCCTCTCCAAGAAACATAATAAATGCTTGAGGACAAAGAATACATGTGTCCATGGAAACATGCCCAGAGAGGTTCGAACCCCGGTCACATCCCCGTCTGTAGGGGGATGGTCGAGTTTTTTTTTTTGGTCGAAAGGGATAGTCGAGTTGACTCAAGCTGATATAATGCCAAGTTCGAGCCCAACTCGACTCAAGTGCTTGATGCTTGAAATTGCCTTCAAGCTCAATCGAGTTGTAGATTTATAATGGAATTTTACTCAACCCTCGATTTTTTAGTCAAGGTGAACTCAAGTAGAAATTTTAACCTTGGAGTTGTACTTGTTTACAATAGATTTATAATGGAATTTGTATGCTCAATCTAGAAAACTCGAATAATATGGGTATATTAATATTATAGATTTTTTAGGATAGCTACATCTTTTTTTTTTTAAATATCTTTGGAGACTCAATCAAGGTAATGAGCTCGTTTAGACAAGTATTGGCAAGCTTGAGCTCGACTCGAAATCAAATGAGTTGATCTCAAGCGATTATCGACTCGAGTCCAAGCTACTCGTGTATAACTTGACTCGATTATGGGTGAAGTGGGACCACCCGTCTCGTTAATTTTTTGTTATTTCTCAAACCCGCCCCAAATCCATTATAGCTTTTGATGTGAAGTCCCGAACTCGACTCAGTAAAATAAACAAGTATCCATCGTCATAATACTCTTTTTTTTTTTAGATGCGTCATAATTCTCTTTGAATGAACAAATATCTCCCGTTAAAAGCATAACAATCCACATCATATAAGCAAACACACCCATTGCAGGTCACCAATTAGAAAAAAAAAATGAAATTGCAAAATGTAAGATTGAAAGAAATTCAAAACCTAGCAATCCCATTATGAGAAGCCATCCTTGAAAATTTTGTTATGGGTTGACAAAATTATGTAAGTCATATTAATTTTTCTTTTTTACTTGTGTATTTAATATTAATCAGATTGTAATTGGGGTTTGGATAGCGTGACTGGCTGATGGATTGATTCCCACTATTTCCTTTTGATAGTTACAGCAAAAGGGGCTTTTTCTTCAATCCGCAGAAGGACCTGGACTTAGTCCTCGTCATACCACACTCATCTCGTCTGTGTTTTTGATCACTCATTCCACAACAATAGATTCACAATAATAATTTGTTATTATTTCTTAATGACGACTTCAATTACAGAAGAAGTGATCACTTATTTCTCAGCAGAGCCTTATTATTTCTGGGCACGAACATGCGAAAGCTAGGAACCGGGTGTGATTTAGTCACCACAATTAACGAACTGGTAGTTCACAGTGAGGTGTCCTTGGTTGTATCCGTTTCCGTCTGTGTCCAACCGATGGAAGATGGTGTCGTAGTCCAGATCGAGCCCTCCGTTGCTGCACTGGTCGACGATCCTCGCGATAATTTGCGCGTTGGTCCTGGTGTTTGTGATCTGCGTGCAGCGGAACTTGAGTTAATAATCAGATCTCTCATCTTTGTAGGAGTTGCTCAAAACATATAGGAGGTCTTAAAAACAAAGTTATAGGATAAAAAAAAAGGAACATTTAAGATCTTCGAAGTTTTCTCTTACCCTCAAGCATTTGCCACAAGCCTCTTGCCCATGAGGCCCGACCGGGCCGCAGAAGGCGGTCCAGCCATACTTCTGCCGCCAAGCCAGTGGCTTGCTCGCGTCCCATGTCGAGCAATAGGCGCTGACAGCATTCAGGTCCCATCCGTTTTGCGCGGGCTTGTAGTAGTGGTACGTCGCCCTGACATTGCTAGCGCTCTGAGCATTGGCTGTGGAGATGGCAAGGCAAAGCAACAGTGCCAAACAAAGGCTAAGTCTCCCCATGATTTGCTAAAAAAAGAGTGGATGGTTTTTTGCTGTGGAAGGAGATGAGCAAGAGAGCAGGGGAGATTTATAGGAGGTGAGGAATGCCAAATTACCAAATTGCCCTTGTGAGATAGGATGAGGAATTTGATGAATTTGCTTGCGTCTTGACTTGAAACTTGACTGAAGGGGTAACGACGTGTGGATCCTTCTTGCTTCTTCTCAGTGTCTATCTCTTTTGACCGCAACAGCAGGGGGGAAGAAGGAGTCTTCGTTTCTCTTTTATTTTGTAAAATGAAGAAGTCACATAGGAGATAGTAAGGTCTAGCTAGGTAGCACTTAACTATCATTTGTGTTGTTGCGTTAAGCATATCTTGATTGGTATACCTTAAGCACTTTCCCATGTGCATGTTGCCTCAATGGCAGGACTCAATCTTGAATTTGACGAGTCCGATAATGATCGAGAATTTGATGCATCATCAAAATTACAACACGTACAAAAAGTAATTGTAGAATTGGCTAGGATTACATTTTTTTTGGTTCCAAGAAATGCAATGAGCCGATTAAGACTGCAGAAATTTAACCTTTGAGATCACATGAAAGAGTGGCTTAAAATCAAAAGGACACATCACATGGCACTTTCCCAAGTGAAGGACGATTACAATTCAATACGAGGGAGATGGATCAAATCTATGGTTGCAGAAATCCGAGGGAATTGAATAGTCAGAAGTTTTAGTCAGTCGACTTTTGATTTTTTTGTGGCATTTCTGGGAAATTTTTGCTCGGTCATTGAAGCCTTAGGTTTATTCCATAGAATCTTCGGATGAACTACAGTAGTAAGATGTGCATGTGCTTGCAATACATGGTAAGTTCTAGGAAATCACGAGAGAATAACTTTATCTACCTTTCAAGGACTCTTTTGGAACCGGAGTGTTGACCTCCATATACTTCCCCATCTTTGTGCATAAAGACGAAGTTGAGCCAATCTCCATGATAGTTGTTCCGCCGGAGAGGTTTCTGGAGTTGCTCAGCGGCCGATGACAACATGGAATGTTTAGGTGATTTGGAGATTTCATGGAAACTTAGGGTGTCTTTGTTGCTAAATTTGGAAGAGTCAAGTTGAGAATCCATGCGCAGTCATCGGACAATTAAAGAACTGATTAGATTAGACGGGCAATTACAATGCCCCATGTTATTCACCGCGTAATTCAAATTACTAACATTGTCTCAGCTTTGGTGGCCTTCAATCCCTCAGGGAACTTCGATCTTGCCCTTTACAATGACGAAGAAGGTAAGAACTTCAATTCGTTTGTGGTGGAGCAAATGGCATGTTTGGTGTTCGAATGTATGTCTTGATCAAATTTGGGGATGAAGAAGGGACGAGGATGAAGAGCAATGCGAGATGATGAACATGTAAAAAGAAAATGGGTTGGGTCGAGTCGGGTCGGGTCGCATACTGATGCTAAACTTTTATTACATAAAAATGGGTGAATATGGATTAAATGGGTCATTTTGGGTCAAACCCATTTTCGAGCCTCCCAAACCCGATCTGACCCACCTGTTTGACAAGTAGACATACAAAGCCTAATTGTTCACAGCTCAAAAATAACAAGCCCAAAATGAAGAAGAAGGTCTAGCAACCGCAAACTTCTCAAATCGGTACGTGAGTGAATTGATGTAGAAGTAACCAACCTCTATAGAATTGGAAGTAAATGTGTGACATCCTTAGATTAACTTATTGAGGTATTGTCCGCTTTGGCCTGTTTTATACCAAGCCTTACGGTTTTGTTCTTTGGCGTACAAGTGGGCACCTTCCTAGAAGTTCATTCTTCCTTCGAGTGCTCCCACCTAGTTATGCTTAACTTTGGAGTTTCAAAGCAAAGCTTGCTGTTATGTCAAAAGGAGCCTCCATGAGTTAATTCCAGTTTTTACACACACACACACACACACACATATCTCATAATCACTTTTCTCATGTTTGGTGTACGGTTTGGTTCATTCCTTCTCCCTTCGCCATCTTAAAAGCCTACTAAGAGCCGCTCTTTACGATCACTCTTCGCCCTCGTCGAAGGGGATCGTTACAGGTCCACCAACTTTCGCATGATTCGTCCTCAAACCACACATCTACTGGAGAGGGTCTCGCTCTGATACCGTATTGTGAAATCCCTGCATTAACTCACTAAGATATTGTCCGCTTTGGCCCATCTCATACTGAACCTCACAGTTTTGTTCTTTGGCATACATGTGGGCACCTTCCTAGGAGGTCACCCATCCTGTGAGTGTTCTCATCTGGATACGCTTAACTTTGGAATTCTAAAGCAAACCTTGCCGTTATGTCAAAAGGCGCATCCGTGAGTTACTTCCGGTTTTCACACACACACACACACATTCAAGAATTGCTTTGCCCTTGTTCTGTGCACAATTCGGTTCATTCCTTCCTCTTTTGCCATTCTACAAACCTGTCAAGAGCCGCTCTTTGCCCAAGTCCTTTGGCCTCGGCAACCACTCTCCACCCTCGTTGGACCGGGTTGTTACAAAATGAGGTTCAACTTTCTATACTCACTTATGATGAAGTGCATGACATGCTAAGAGAAATGTTTCTTACGAGAATGAGCTCAAAAGAGATATCTCCTTGGTTAAACATCGAGGTGTCTTGCAAAAATAAGAAATTCAAGTTCTACAGAAGAAAAGAATTAGCTATAGAAAAATGCGCATCACTGCAAAATGACTATGCTTTTGAAAAAGAAGAGGTTATTAGATTATGTATGTTACTAGCATGATAACTTTTGTTTAAATGCCCTGTTAAGGTGAGATATGGGGAAAAGAATTTCCTTGGGTAACTAAAGAGATTCTCTCTTCGCTTCTGAAAAAAAAGATCATTTGGGGGAACATTCAAAGGAAAAATCATTTGGCAGAGCAAACATGAAGCTTCGAAGTCTCATCATCAAAGATGTGTCTTTTAGTCAAAGGCTTAAATCACAATTTGTTGAGCATTAACGTAGAAGCACTGCCTTATTTCTGTAATTAGTTGAAAGTAAGATTTGGCACAAGAAATTCGGATACAAGAGCCTCAAGCAAATACCAAAGCTATCCCAAAAAGATCGTGTGAGGATTGCTTCTAATAAGATTTGAAGGGATAATTGTCCAAAAATTCTTAAATCTATTGTATGGCGGCCAATTTACTCATAAAATTTTCAATTTTACCAATTTAGTTCTTTTAACAATTTGCCAATTTAGTCCTAAACCTTTCGATGACTTGCCAATTCAAAGCCTAAACCTTTTAAAGTTTTCCCAATTTAGTCCTAAACCTATTATTTGGACAATTGGCTGAAAAGACTACATTGACAAATTGTCAAAAAGTTTAGGACTTAACTGGCAAATCTTCATAAAGTTTAAGACTAAATTGGCATAATTGAAATGTTTAGGACTAAATTGGCAAAATTAAAAAGGTTTATGACTGAATTGATCATTGTGCAATAGGTTCAACACTTTTTAGACAATTTTCCCAAGATTTGAAAAGACTTAGATATGCAAAGCTTGCACTTTGGTTAAGCAAATCAATAGTCCCTTCAATTTGAAGAAGGATGTTTCTACTGACAGAGCTCTACAGCTTCTATACATGGATCTATTTGGATTAACAAGAAGCAAGAGCCTTGGTGATAAGTGATATAATTTGGCGATTGGGGATGATTACACAAGATTTATTTGGATTGCATTTCATGCTCATTGACATGAAGCATTGAATTCGGTCATGAGGTTTGCAAAACTAGTTCATAATAAAAAAGCTTATCACATAAGTTCAATGCGAACCGAGGGAGAGTTTGAAAATCAAGAGTTTTTAGAATTTTACAATGAAAATAACTTTGAGCATTAACTTTTGTGCTCCTTTCACTCCAAAACAAAATGGAGTTATAGAGAGAAAAAATCAAGACGACACTTGGCCCGTACAATGCTTGTAGAAAGTCATGTTCTTGCATTCTTTTTGGGTAGAAGCAGTACTAAAGACACATGTAGAAACAATCATCGCATACTTTAATACATTTGGATGCATTTGATATGTTCTTAAAAGTGCAAATTACTAATAATGGCAAGTTTGATCCCAAATTGAATGAAGTTATACTCCTGGAATACTCGTTATCTAATTAGGGTTTTGATAGCGTGATTAACTGATTGATTGATTCTCACCATTTCCTATTGATAGTTACGACAAAAAGGCTTTTTTTGGGTCCATGGAAGGACCTGGACATGTCGAACCACACACATCTCGTGTGTTTGATCATTCATTCCAAAAAACAGATTCACAATAATAATCGTTATTCTTTCTTAATAAAAACTCCTATTACACAAGAAGTCATCATTTCTTTCCCAGCAAAGTCTTATTATTTCTGGGCACGAACATGCGAAAACTAGAAATCGAGTGTGATTCAATCACCACAGTTAACGAACTCGTAGTTCACAGTGAGGTGTCCTTGGTTATATCCGTTTCCGTCTGTGTCCAACGGACGAAAGATGGTGTCATAGTCCAGATCGAGCCCTCCGTTGCTGCACTGGTCGACGATCCTCGCGATAATTTGCGCATTGGTCCCGGTGTTCGTGATCTGCGTGCAGAAGAACTTAAGTTAATAATCTGATCTCTCACCTCTTTATGAGTTGCTTGAAATGCATCCGAGCTCTTAAAACAAAGCAGAAGGGCAAAAACAATAAGAAGGTTTGAAATCTATGAAGCTTTCTTTTACCCTCAAGCATTTGCCACAAGCCTCTTGCCCACTAGGCCCGACTGGCCCACAGAAGGCGGTCCATCCGTACTTCTGCCGCCAAGCTAACGGCTTGCTCGCATCCCATGTCGAGCAATATGCGCTGACGGCATTCAAGTCCCACCCGTTCTGCGCAGGGTTGTAGTAGTGGTACGTCGCCCTAACATTGCTAGCGCTCTGAGCATAGGCTGTGGAGATGGCAAGGCAAAGCAACAACGGCAAGCAAAGGCTCAATCTCCCCATGATTTGCAAGAAAGAGAAGTGGTTTTTGTTGTGCGAGGAGATGAGTAAGAGAGCAAGAATTTATAGGAGATGAGCAACATGATATTACGAAATTGCTCTCGTGAGATCGGATGGGGGATTTGATGAATTTGCTTGCGTCTTGACTTGGAACTTGACTGAAAGGGGTAACTACGTGTGGATCCTTCTTCCTTGGTTTTAATGTTTGTCTCTTTTGACCGCAACTCTGGGGATAAAAGAAGAAGAGTTTTTCATTTTTCTTCAATATTGTAAAATGAATAAATAATTTAGGAGATATTAAGGTTTAGCTAGCTAGCACTTAACCATCATACGTGGTGGGAAACTTCGCTCCTTCGCGTTAAGCATATCTGGATCGGTAGCCTTAAGCACTTTCTCCATGTGCATGTTGTCTCAATGGCATGACTCAATTTTTATTTAAGCTAGCGTAAAAAATAATCGAGAATCTTATAAATGATCAGAATTATGACAGGTGGACAAGTAATTGTATAATTTACTAGCATTTTATGTTCTTGTTTTATTGCAAGGAATGCAATGAGATTAGCACTGAGGAATGTCTGACTCTGCACTCGATTAAGACTGAAGAGTCAAAAAATGGGGCGCGTCGTTATGAATTTTTGTGGCGCTTCGGAGCTCGGAAATTGAACTTGTTGATTTGTCGCCATTTTAGAATCTTCTCAGAGAAAATTTAAGCTTTAAAATTCACACGAGATGGATCAAATCGAGGGTTTGCGGTGATTAGACGGAATTGAACAGTCAGAAGTTATAATGGGTCAACTTTTGATTTTTGTGGCATTCTCAAAACGCTGCCTCCGTCATTCAAGGCGTGGTTTATTCCGTAGAATCTTCCCAGGAACTACAATATCTAACTTTCGAGTACTCTTTTAGAATCGACGTGCTCGTCTCTATATACTTCTCCATCTCTGATCCTTGACTGTGGAAAAAGAGGAATGTACAGGACTGAAGTTGAGCCGATCCCCATGATAGTTGGTTCGCCGGAGAGTGTTTTGGTTATTTGGTGCAGCTTAGGGTTTCTTTGCCGCTAATTTGGAAGAGTAAAGTTGAGAATCGATGCGTAACCATCGAGTAATTAAAGAACTTAGTAGATTAGACGGAGCAATTACATTGCCCCATGTTTTTCACCAAAGTAATTACTACTAGCATTTCCTCAGCTTTGGTGGCCTTTAATCCCTAGGGGGTCTTCGGTCTTTCCCTTTACGGCGATGAAGAAGGTACGAGCTTCAGTTCGTTTTTGGCGGATGGCATGATAAATGTTTGTTGACATATGTCCTAATCAAATTTGAGGGTGAAGAAGAGACGAAGATGAAGAGCAATGCGAGATGAAGGAGAAGAAGAATATAGGTTTGGTTTGGTATTGGTCAGGTTGAGTATCAATAGCCAAAATTGTATCACATAAAAAACAGGTTAATATGGGTTAAATGAGACAATTTAAATCGAACCCACTTTCGACCCATACAAATCCAACCCGACCCACTTGTTTAACAGGGTAGTATCAACAAACAAAACCTATTGGTTCACGGCTCATAAAGAAAAAACCGAAGCGCAAAAGAAAGAAAAAAGTCTGGAAAGCGCAGACTTCTGGCGAATCGAAACGTGAGTCAATTGGTTGATGATCTAGAAGCAGCCAACCTCTACAGAAACAGAAGTAGATGAGGCAGAACTTTTTACGCTCGCTTAAGATGAAGACGATGACATGTCATCGGAAAATGTTTGCCGATTTGAGAAATGTTCCTAAAAAGACTACTGAGCTCGAAAGAGATAATTTCTTGCTTAAACAACAAGATATTTTGCAAAAAGAAGAAATTCAAGTTCTACATAAGGAAAGAGATCCTACTATAGAAAGATGGGTCTTACTGCATAATGGCAATGCTTTTGTAAAAGAAGAGGTTATTAGATTATGCATGTTATTAGCATGATAACTTTTGTTTAAGTGCGCTGTTAAGGTGAGATTATGGGAAAATAATCCTTGAGCAAGTAAGGAGATCTTCTCTTTGCTTCTGAAAAAAATGATCCAAATATGAAAAAAGAAATGAGTTTCTTGGAGGTACCCAGTTGATCTTTAGTGGACCATTCAAGTAATAATCATTTGGCAAAGCAAACATCCACGAACTCTCATCACTGAAGATGGAAAAAATTACCAAAAAAGTCATGAACCTATTATACGGCGTCCAATTAAGTTATAAATCTTTCAATTTGACCAATTTAATTTTAAACTTTTTGACAATTTGCCAATATAGTCATTCCAATCAATTTTGGCCGGAAATTATTGACGTAGACGATTATTGTCCCGTGTGGCACGACTTGCGCTTGCAAATTTTTTAAAATTTTATGATTTTTTTTTAATGATTTTCCTTCTTCTTTTTTTCCAACTCTAGGCCAGTGAGGAGCTGTCCCACATAAAATGGCTCCACGTCAGCGATATTCGGCCAAAATTGGCCGAAAGGATTACGTTGGCAAATCGTTAAAATGTTTATGACTAAATTAGCAGTGTTAGACCTGCCAAACGGATGGGTTGGGTTGAAAATGGTATGACCCAAATTGACCCATTTATTTCCAATGCAAATTTAGCAATCTATGCCTGACCCGACTCGCACCTAACTCAAACCTGACCCGACCTGACCTGGAAATCTTTTTTTTTAAGCAATTTTTCTCCTTAAATTGTTACTTTTGAAGAATGGGCGGCTCCATAGACCGACTTATCAAGTTAGTGAGAGAGTTCGGGGGTTGGGTTATGTATGGGGGTGTGAAGGTCATGGTGAAAGTTCGGCCCGACCCATCCATAAATCATGAAATGGGTTCAGGCTTTGATTTTTCGTAGCCACTTGACTTTCATTTAATCTTCATATTCCCATTTGAAATTCTGTATCAATTCTTAATCACCTATACCCTCAGGCAATGCAATTAAGAGCTGGTTGTGAGTTTCATCACCATGTCGTCACTTATCAAGTCTTTGCTGATATAAATAGACGAGCCACTTTCATTTAAAGGAGTTTATATTTGATTAATGCGATGAATGAAGGTGATTAATTATCATTTAAACAAAAAAAAAAAGTCAACCTAACCTCGCTTTTTCTCAATATGAAAATTTCCCAAGCTCTTGCTATAGAAAACTCTGCCATCATAGTTTCTTGTAGTCTTTGAATACTGCAATTTTCAGGGTAAAATATACTAGAAGTGCCAAAAATTGTATACGGAGATCACTTTATTGCCAAAAGTTTTTGCCGGCTCACTTAAGTGCCAAAATCGAAAAAATAATGATCGCTTTAATGCCATCGGCGAGATATTCCAACCAAAAAAATTATATTAAATTTTTAATTAAAAAATAAATCCACATTAGCTTTTCTTTTCTTTTTTCCAATTTTCTTAATTTTTTCTAAAAAATAAACTAAAAATAAAAAACAAGGGGGGGATTGCAGCGACGACAACCCTCGCTGCCACCGCCGCCCCACCCTCGCTGTCTCCCCACTAGTGGTGGCCCTTGGCTAGGCTTAGGCGAGGGCCAGCAACCTAGCACCCCTTACGGTCAGCAAGGGTCGCCAGCCACTAGCCGGGGCTCGACGACCCTCATCGGCCTTCCCCCACCCTCATTGGCAATGGCTGGCAATGGCGGGGTGGCGATGGCGAGGGTGGCGAGGGTTGGCGTAGTCCTCACCGCTGCAAGTCCCCTCCTCCTTCTTTTTTTTTGGATTTTTTTTTATATTTTAGCTTATTTTTTAAGAAAAGAAATTGGAAAAATTGGAAAAAAAAGAAGAAGAAAATGTGATGTGAAACTTTTCGACGAGCCACATCAACTTCGAATATTAATAAATAAAAAAATGGCCACATAAAATTTTCGATTGCCACGTCAGCTTCTTGCCGGAGTTGGTACTTAAGTGATCGTTTTTAAAAAAAGTTGGCACTTAAATAATCAGAAAAAACTTTTGGCACTAAAATGATCTCCGTACATAATTTTTGGCCCTTCTGGTGTACTTTTCCCGCAATTTTCATTATATTTTACTAGATAGTCAAAGATAGGATTTCGAGATATTTCCAAAAAAGCATGAAGAGCTAATTAATATGAAAAGATTTCGGACATAATATAGATTACTCAAAATGTTTTACGCAAATATTTCCAAATTAATGATCCCTTCGCTTCTTGGGGAGCATCTTGAAAAAGAATGGGACTTCATAAAAAACCAAACTTGACGACGTAATATGCACAATAAATAATGCAAAAAAACACGAATTTTTTTTACAGGACATTCTTACACTTATGCCTTCCAGGCTAATTACCATTATAATTAGTCCACCTCTAATATCACCAATGTGGATTGAGCGTGACCTATTTATTATATGGGTTAAAAGTGGGTTTCTAACAAACCCTCTAAAATCCATATGTTTTGGGCTTTTAATTTTAAAACCCAATATGATTCATTTTTTAAGTTTGAGGTGACCCATTTAAATAAATGTGGGATAGAATATAGGTTTGTGACCCATTTTGATAGTCATAGCCACCATACGGTAAGTTTATGACTTTTTTTTGTAATTATTACCCAAAGATTTGTCTTTAGTTAAAGGCTTAAATCACAATTTGCTGAGATTTAATCAATTTTGTGATAAAGGATACAAGATCAGCTTTAAGGAAGGAAAATGCATTGGCTTGAATCATATCATACAAGTTCATTGGAGAAAAAGGTATGTAAACATATATTTATTTGATGTAAAAGAATCTAACCTTCAATAGAAGCAACGCCTTGTTTCTGTAAAAGATGAAAGCACGATTTGGCACTAGAAACTCAGATTTGAAAATCAAAAGTTCCTTTAAGTTAACGAACAATGTTTCTACTTTTAGAGCTCTACAGTTTCTACACATAGATTTATTAGGACCAACAAGAAGTAATAGTCATGATCTTAAGAAGTATCGTCCGGTGATTGTGAATGAAGCATTATTGCTCACAAACATGAAGCATTGCATGTGTTCATGAATTTTGCAAAACGAGTTCAAAATTAGAAAAAGTTATAGTACTAGTTCTATTCCAATCTATCATGGGGAGAGTTTTTTTTTTGTTTGGTCGGAAGGAAAATTTTCATTTCACATGAAAGATAGTTACATAACTTCAAAATAAAGATGCAAATTCCACAAAGCAAGTAAATCTGAAAGATAAATCAATTTGATACAGCCTACAGAGACTTGCTCAATCACAAAGACATTATAACATCAAAGCAAGACCGGCTGCCAATCACTGAATCTCGCATCCTCATCAGTGATGAGTACATGCCAAGTTTTCCCTCTTCATCTCCAGTAGCTACGACTTTGCCAAAAGGCTTTGTACATAAATTTTGTGATGAAAATGGCTTTGTGCATAGCTTTTCTGCTCCTTGCACATCATAACAAAATGGAGTTGTAAAGAGAAAAAAACGTTTACAAGACCTGGCGCACAAAATGCTTGTTAAAAAGTCATGCTCTTAGATACTTTTGGCCAAAAGGTCAGTAGTGCATGTTATATCATCAATGCATCTAGGATTTTTGCTTAAGAAAAATTTCTTTGATCTAGAAAGAAATCATTGCATACTTAGTTTTACTTGGATGCATTTACTATGTTTGTAGAAATACAAATTATAGTGTTGGTAAGTTTGATCGAAGATCAAATGACGGCATATTCTTGGGAAAATCACTGTCTAACTGGGTTTTGGTTTATGCGATTGCCTAATTGATTAATTCTCACAATTTCCTTTTGATAGTGTTAGAAAATCGAGCGATCGAAACAATAAAATAGACAGAACAGAAAAATAAATCAGACACCAGATTTACGTGTGTTCGGTCATAGTGACCTACATCCATGGAGAGAGTAGCACGATATTCCATTATAGATTAAGCAATACAACGGAAATTACAACTACATTTGACTCACTCAAACACTTTCACTGCGTTTGATCGTCTGGATAAAAGGCATGATATGATATGTTATATCATATCTTATGTTTGATAGATGTTCAGGATAGGATAAAGGATGATATAAGGAGGATATAGGGGGGATAAAATTATCCTAGAGGGGAGGTGGGATAAGGTGGAATAGGATTTCACTTCCCTTTCTCTCCCCCCAACCTCCTTGTCGCTGCCCTTTGCCACCGACCTCTATCGCTACCCATCATCGTCGGCCACCCCCGCCGGCTGCCCGTCACCATCGCCCGTCGCCGTCCATCACCACCGGCTGCCCATTGCTACCGCCGGCCGATCACTTCTAACCAAAATTCTTTCCTCCCAACCTCCTCGCCACTGCCCTCCATCGTCACCCACCCCCACTGCCACTGCCAGCTAGCCGTCATCGGCGGTCGATGGTGGCACTGCCGGTTGACTGCTTTTAACCAGAATTCTCTCCCCTCAACCTCCTCGCCACCCGTCGTCACCACCCATCCTTGTCACCATCGTCGGCCACAGTGTCGAGCCTCCATCACCGAAGTCTCATTAGCAGCTATTTAAAGGAAAGAAAAATTAAAAAAATAGCATTAATTTGTTTATCCCTAAGATGTCCAGTTGTATATCTGACTTTAAATCCGTCGTTCACCAAACAGTAGATAGGATATGACAAAATCTCATAATTTCTTATCCTATCATATCCAATCCTATCTTGACAAAAAATCCGGATAATCAAACGCAGCCTCAGTGTTTCCCAAGCTCTAATTACACCCTATAACTCACCCCATAATTCTTCACATAAATAATTTCTCGATCTCATAAAGGAATTCACAAATCGACTTCAACACCAAAATTATTGATGTAATTCCACACAGAAAACGCACAAGAAAAATCCCATGCCAAGCACTTGCCGGTCGCGGCGCTTCAAGTCTGCATCGTCTTCGTCAACGACGACTCTTCTCTGCACCAAACTCTGCGACCTGTCTTCATCCACAAAATCGCTCAAGAGTTCCAAGTCCAATATTATACCTACCAAAGTGAATGATGCGCACAGTGGCCGACCTAAAGCAGGAAACTCGGTCAACCCAAAGTCCACTTGGACTTTCCTCTGCACGCAACTTCAATGTGGATAAAGCAAATCCACAAAAGTCCAAATTTTGTCAAAGATGGGAGTTTCCCCATTTATTTTCCTTGGCTGAATTTAACTTGGATAACAGATCTCTCTGCCCATATTTTTTTCCTTTTTCTTTTTATTTTGACAATCATATTTTCGCTTCGATCTCAAACTCGAGACATATTTTAACATATAATTACAGCAAAAGGGCTTTTCTTTGGTCCGTGGAAGGACATGGACATATTCAAATAGGTGGAATTCGATAAATACTTATTCATACCCTATTACTATAGTGTGCATAAATGTTACATTAGCGGTACAAAAATAGCCGAATCCCTAGATTACAGTATATGCTACGCATTACATCAAAACAAATGATCGATGTGGGGAGTGCGCTCTTAAGATGGCTCAAGAAGGTGGACTAGTCAAAGCGTGTGAAAGTTGGTTCAGACACCACTTTACAGTTAAATATAAAAAGAAAATGAAATCATAAATAGTTCATGGGTCTCAAGGTCAAATAAAATATGAAATTTCAAGGTCGCGAGGCCAAAGAAGACGTGATTACGTTTAATTAGGAGAACAGTGGGAGTACCTAACTACAATCCACCCACCAGCTATTTTTCTTTTAGCATGGACAAATCAATAAATTTTATCAATTATGCCCTATAAAAACAGGGTGTCAAAAAATATTTGTTTATAGGAAAATTACAGGTTCCTGTGGAAATGCATTCCTATCCTAGAGAAGGTGCATTCTCTTTAGGACAAAGTGCACCCTCTTCACAATAAGTTGTATACTTGTTATGGTAAAGTGCATGCGTTTCACTCTCATCCAGGTCGAGCACATGCTGGTTAGGTATTTGAAACAGGGCATATAATGATTGTTTGTGGGCACAGGTCTTGGAAAACTCAACAAAGGAGAGCAGTTTCTTCATGTCTGAATTTACATTGAAGTTTCCTACTAGTCTTCGTCAACTCGATGCTTAGAAAAGATCCCGGGAAAAACTGCCTCCTACTTTTCTAGAAGACCTAATGGTTAAATAATTGACACATAGAGGAGAATTGTATGTCTGTATTATTCGAATTTTTCATCAGGCCAGATGCAAATAACTTGATTATCAATTAGTTATTTCCACCAAGCTTTAATCCACTTCTTACCTAACTCATAAATATAGTAGGGTACTCCATGAATTTAGAATTTACCTAGGTAAGGTAGCTTTCTCGTTGTCAAGAGAAAAAAGCATTCATGTTAGCAAATTAATTTTTTTCTTTTTGGGAAATTATTAAAGATAAGTATAATTAAGGATAACCTTTTTGTGGCTTTATCCGTGGAAAATTGTGAACTGTTGATGTTTGATGCCCGAATTTTCTTGTTAGGAGAAGCTTCCCAAAAATCTGGCCATTGAAATCACATGGCAGCTTCTGAAGAACTTCCTGATTAGCTACATGCATTGCACACGTCAAATTTTTGACTTAATGAACCTTTCTCCATTGTGATAAGTCTTTTTGGGACCAAAAAAAAAGGAAAGAAGAAATTGTGACAAATTTTTTAATGTACATTCATTAATGAGGCCACGAGCATCGTAGCTGAGATACACACGCGTTACATTTTTCTGATGTAGAATCATCCTCGATGAGAGGGTTGTAAAAATTTCAACATCTCTTAATCTTCTGGAAAAAAAAAAAACAGTGTAGTAGCAACAAGATGAAACGGGAAAAGTACCAAAAAAGTCCTAAACCTATTGATTTGGTACCAATTAAGTCCTAAAACTTTTAATTGGACCAATTTAGTCCTAAAACTTTTAATTGGACCAATTTAGTCCTAAACCTTTTTACATTGGTATCAATTCAGTCCATCCGGCCAAAATTGGCCGGAAATCGGTGACGAGGTTGCCGAATCGCTGACGTGGACGCCGGAGTGCTAACGTAGACAATTTAAAATAATTTTTTAATAATTTTTCTTTTTTTCTTTTTCTTTCTTCTTCTTCTTGGCCTTGGCCGGCGACCAGTCACAGGCGCCAGCGAGGGTCGCCCCCTGGTGGCCTGGGCGAGGGCGGCCTTTGCCGGCTGTGGCGAGGGGCCTCGCGGCCTGGGCGAGGGCGGTCCTCGCCGGATCTGGCAAGGGCATGACCCTCGGGGCCTGGGCGAGGGTCGTGCCCTCGCCAGATCCGACGAGGGCCGCCCTCGCCCAGGCCGCGAGGCCCCTCGCCACAGCCGGCAAGGGCCGCCCTTGCCCAGGCCGTCAGGGGGCCCTCGCCATATCCGGCGAGGGCGGCCCTCGCCCAGGCCACCAGGGTCGTGCCCTCGCCAGAGCCGGCAACGGCGGCCCTCGCCCAGGCCACGAGGGTCGTGCCCTTGCCAGATCCGGCGAGGGAGGCCGTGAGGGCCCTCGCCAGAGCCGGCAAGTGTCCAGGTCTCGAGGGTGACCCTCGCCGGCGCCTGTGGCCGGTCGCCGGCCATGGTGCCGGCCAAGGCCAAGAAGAAGAAAGAAAGAAAAAGAAAAAAGGAAAATTATTAAAAAATTATTTTAAATCGTCCACGTCAGCACTCCGGCGTCCATGTCAACGATCTGGCAACCTCGTCACCGATTTCTGGCCAATTTTGGCCGGATGGACTGAATTGGTACCAATGTAAAAAGGTTTAGGACTAAATTGGTCCAATTAAAAAGTTTAGGACTGAATTGGTACCAAGTCAATAGGTTTAGGACTTTTTTGGTACTTTTCCCCGATGAAACTATAAATCAGCCACCTCTGGTATGTTAATTAGAACACAGAACCCAACAAAAATAGAGAGAAATAACTTAGGATAATATTAGGATACCCACCACTAGTTTACGAATTTAGTAAAGTGATGTGATTAACTTTTATTGACGGTGAATATGATCCACTTATTAATCTCATTTGAATATCAACCTGGTGTTTTTAACGTAAAATCAATATTATAGCGTATGTATATTAGACAAACGTGAATTTAAAATAGATTGGTTTTTTTTAGATTTTTTTTATTATCATCGTTTTTTTGTGCCAAGGATTGCCAAGTACATAAAAGTTTATAGTTTTTAGACAATTACATAAAAATGAGTAGAAAAATCTTGAAGGTGGGAGTAGGCAAAGTCAAGAGCAACATTAGAAGGCTCTTTCCCCTGTTTATGTTGAACGAATTGGTCAACTATTCCATTTTAGAGTATTGGATTGGAATCCGGTTTACAAAGTTTTTATATAGATAAGTCTTCCAGGATTTTCATGTACTTTTCGAGGGGATGAGATCCTTTATCCCTGTTTGTATCCTCATAATTTGGTAATTAGTACCGTGAAATTTATGACTGAATATATTAATAACTGAGATCTATTGAGACGACAATAGAGACATCACGCACAAAAACGAATCTCCAACCTTAAGCGACCAACACTTGTTAATTGTTACCACTTACTGTCAATTTTAGCTCCCAACTCTCCCACAATAGTTTTTCCTTTTATTTGTTGCTTTTTTCCTGCACGTCACTTGAATTATACGCTAAATTTTCTCATTCTTTCTAATTTGCTTTCATTTCTTGCAATGATACCTAATCCTACAAGGTCTTGCAAGCAATAAATAAAAACAAACCCATATAAATCACTCTCAACAATAACGTGCTGTATTTATCATTGGAATTTATCTAAGAAACATAGCTAGTATAAGTCCTTATTATTATTAAATGGGGTGGGATTAAATTCGATTCACAATAGTGATCTAAATCTCTCATATTATCCTTGTTTTCACCAGAGATTTTATTTGTAACTCGAGTGTAATGATATTGGTAATCTAATAAATCCAGTTCTCGACAAGAAAATGCTGTTTGAGTTCATGATTACATAGTATTTATAAATCAGACTCATAATTTATCTAGGCAAGATTGCCGGCTTGCCATGTAAGATGGCCGGTGATGACTGGGCCGCCACATTAGCAATTTTAGGCGAAAATTAGCCAGAATGACTACATTGAAAACTCACACGAAGATATATAATTACATTAGCAAAATTGAAAAATTTAGAATCACATTGGAATCCTAACAACAAACCTCTTTAGGACTGAATTGGTAATTTCCAGTTTGAAAAGTTTTAGCACCAAAATGAACCTGTACAATACTTATGACAACGATATCCTTCTCACCTTGATTTTTTTGGATGAGCTTTTGCAAATTCAGGATCATCTTGGTCTTTTCACTCCTTGCATGTCCATCCATTGTTTGATTCGGCACGAGGTAGCAAAAGTCTCTATAATGAGGTCCGCCCTCTATTACAGGTCCTTAGAGGACAATAATTGTCTCCTTTTCCTTTTGATTTTTCCAAAAGTGACACTAATGTCACTATTGGCCATCAAATGTTTGATTGGACACGAAAAAGTTGACTATGACCAAGTTAATGTTTTTGCAATTCTAATTAACATGTGGTCTCCTATCATTTCCCGCCCAGACCATTAGCATGGAATAGGGATTTACCTGCTCAATGACCACAAGGTCGTGAGGCTTGCCCTCCTTAAAACATAATACCAATCTGTCAATATTCAGATCGGATCCTTTATCGCTCAGGTCTATAACTAACTTTCTAATGCGCTGGAGTAGGATGAGCTATAGGTACTTTCTTATCAATTATCATTATTATGCTTCGTCAAATATACATGGTGACACAAATTTGTTCAATCTGAATGAACACATATAATGGCTCGTAGAATTCAATGTGGTTCAAACTCCCCAGAAAAGATTTTAGGTGGTGAATTTTTGGGGTTGGGTTTCAACTCACATCTCAAATTTTTTTCTATTTCATGTGATATTTGGAGTGTCACAAACTCTCCCACTTATAATGCTAGTGTCCTCGTCATTGTCAACTCATATTGGGCAGTGACATTTCCAATTCCATCGAGAGTTACGCCATTTCAAGCTCACACATCATGGCCATCATTCGCCGCTTTGTTGGATCAGCCGTCCACTCCATTCCCAAATCACAGATCTACCGAAAAGAATCTTGCTCAGATTTAATGTGCTACGACGCATTTATCGTTCATGTCCGTCGCATGGCTTAACCTACCATCCAATTGGAAGCTGACTCAAGCAATGTATCTTGTGAGAGCTGCAAAGGCTCGAGTATTATTACTACCACGGGAATTAAAAAAGAAAGGTTTGGTCTCGAGGTGACCGCAAGTATCAAGATCACACTCCCAAATCACATATCCACCTCTTGTTTTATTTGGACACGAATAAGGTCCACATGCCACTACAGGTCCTTAGAGGACAAAAACGCTTGCTTCTCCTTTTGCCTATTTCCCAAGGTAACCCTAATGTCGCGAACCATTTGCAGCTACAAACGTGGCGGGTTTCACATGGACATGCGACGTTTGATTGGATAAACTTTTGTGAACTTAGGACCATCTTGGTCTTTTCGCGTCTTGCATGTGTTGGGGAAAATATTCGGAATGAGAACAAATGAATCAAACTTTGAGGCGTGACAACACTTTCTTTAAAAATTTATTTGCCCCACAACGTTGCTAATGGTTTTTGGCAAATAACCTCCAGGATACAACAAAGTCTCACACGAGAGTATTAGATAGCAATTCTAATACTTCTCCAAGAACTCTCTAGCAAACAAACAGAAAGATGGCTGCATCTTTTTGAAAGGAAAAAAAAATGGAAGATGAAGATAAGTTGATTGAATAGTACCGTAGTATTTATATTAGCCAAAGGACCATAGCTCTTCATTCCGAATTTTAATAGACATTAAATCCGGACACAACTTTTCATGTCCGAATATTAATAAACAGTAAATCCGTCGGATACACCTCTTTGTGTCCAAATAACTGAAGAGTCAGACGCACCTCTTCGTGTCTAAATAATAACTTCAGACACACCTCTTCATGTCCGAACATTAATAAACATCTCGGATACATCTCTTTGTGTCCAAATAACTGAAGAGTCGGACGCACCTCTTCATGTCCGAATAATTAATAAATTTGAAAATTATGAGAGCCCTTAATAACCTTTCGGCATAAATAAAAATTATGGTTGATTAGTGCCAATTACGGTCCACATGGTGCACGTGCTAAGTGCACCTAATAATCACGCCAAAATTGCGCAATTATTCGGGCACTCGCATGCGGGTATCGTAGCATAGGGTAGAATTACTTCATATATATTCCAAGAATAATCTTAAAAAGCCGAAAGCGAGACAAAGGACACTTTTCCTTGTATTATATAGACACACGTGCACTAAGATCTCGATCCCTTGTCTCAAACTCGAAATCGCACGTACCATCTAGTTAGCCAAAAGAATTGCAAAAAGAAAAAAGAAAAAAACAACGTACTTCTTTATTGTGAAGACGAAGGAAAAAATGAAGACAATGATCATTTGATCATGAATAGGCTGAATGCAGATCTTTTTCCATCTGCATCTTTTACCCAATCACGGAAATTAGTCGAGTAATACAGTTTAGACGAAGTAGGAGAATTCTTTCCTAACCGAAGTTACAATATGTCGACATCTTCGAAATGTCATTCCATTAACCTAAGATATAACCATGGAAAGCTACATAATGTACTTTTTCTTGCTGTTAGGCTATTGGAAAATCAATGGAAAGAGGAGACCCTGGTTTAACCAAATCACTCTCCCTCTTTCCTGCTTTTGCCATCTACAACATGCCATCCCTGTGCAGCCTCACGGAACATGCCACAGCTTGGGCCCAGTGCCTCAACTTGGTCTTTACTTGCTGAGGATTGTCCCCTGCAACACAGATTTCAATCGCCAAGAGCATGTCTAGGTTAAATTAGACGAGAAAGAGCAAATTTATTAGAACAGATCAGTGATTTGATGCGTAGAGGGTGCCCAATCAGGTTTTCCGAAAGAGAAAATTCTTCAAAAGCAATTTATTTGCTGAGTACCATCAGCCCATTGGAGAGTCTGAGATTGTCTTCACATTTTCTTCATATATAGTTAAAACTTACCCGGACTACAAATCTTCCATGTGTCGGAATCACTCCTAGGACTGCTAAAGGATGAAGAACCTCCACCAAGCGAGGACGACGACATCGACAGTGACAGCGACGATCCGTGGCTGTGCGGTGTCGATACCGGGCTCGGCGACAACTGCCTGTTCACGGCGAAGTAAAGGTCGAGGGCCGGCAAAGTGTTGCACAAATCTTGTACCCCCTCCTCCTCTTTGAACCCAAACCCTAGATCTATGCACCCTTTGAGCTCGTTCAAATCCTCGTCGGTGATATCGTCGGATTCGTTAAGCCCGTTCTTCTTCCTTTCTTGGTGAAGGATCTGCCGCCTCCGCTTCTCCCATGCAATGTCCCGTGGGGTCTCGCACATCGAAAGCTGTTTGGATAGGCACTTGCGGCTATTCTTCTTAGCCGGGCCAAATGGCATCTGTTGTAGCTCTTCCACATCCGATTCGCTCGGGGACAATAAGGATGGCGATGAACATGATGACGATAAGACAATGTGGCTTTGTTGAGGCTCATCTTTATTCATATCTCCAGCGACTTCGAGCATGCACCTTCAAGGGTTTCGGGCCGTCCGATTCGAATGTCCTTCTCTGAAGTTGAAAATAGACAACGTATGGGATTGCCTGGGCCGTGGCAGCGTGAAGAGCTGCCCGGCCAGGAGGCAGTGGTGGCAACGGGGTGGGGATGGCAAGTCTGGTTGGTGGTTCTATATAAGACGAGAGGTGACTTTTTGTTATGTGATGAAACAGAACCAAACCAACCAACTCAAACAAGAAGGGGTTGGTAACTTGGTGGTGGTGGCGATGTGGGGGCTTTAATGGAGGTTCTCATCAGATCCCATCCTTTTTGTAGTGTGGTTGTTATTCCACACCATCTATTTCTAATATGAACCTGGACAAATTTAGGAGCTCTGATGGTTCATGTGTTGGAGGGCTCAGCTTCTTTCAAGGGAAAGTTAGAAACGTGAACTTGATAACTGCTATTAAAAAAACAATTTGTAGACTATTTGCATGCTCACCATGTACACAGTTTTTTTCTTGCAGTGATACTATTCAAGAGCAATTGCTAAGGATAATAAGCTGCTCAACAATTTTGAATCTTTTTAAATTTTGGCTGAAATAGTATTTTGGCGACAAGAAACAGTGAAAACAGATCAGAATTGATTAACGTCAACGATCATGTACTAAAACCCGAATAAGTTAATAGCACATATATGATGGCCGACAAATAGAAAGAGATTAACCCGAAATAGTTTGTAGCTAACATTTTAGCTGTGACTTGGTTAAATTTTGAAATTGCCAATGGAAAATCCCTTCTGCAGTGCTGTAAATTTAAGTACAAAAGTAGAGTAAACTATATTTCAAATTAGTAGTTACTTGATTAGATTTTATAATTTTATCCCAACAAGAATCCAACTATGCTATTTCTTACGTGATTACATAGTTAAAAAAGAAGATGAGAAGATTGTCCCAAACCTTTTACATATATGCAGAGTTGTTGTCTTGATTCTCGATTCAATTCCTCACCATTTGATTCGGTTCTAGGTCCTAATGACACATATTTATTATGATCATCGATAAAATATTGAATCACTTGTGAACCTATCAAATTACTGTTGAAATTCCCACTTCAATAATGATATAATCCACACTTGCATGTCACATTTCATGATTGATATTATTTTGATGGAATGAGGTCCATTGTCTCCATTCCTGTCTCCATTTGGCGTCTCCTGCATCCCAAACATCAAGCCATATGAATAAGGGTACTTCTGAAATTACGACTAATTAGATCTATGGTTGAGATTTGTTGATGTCTATAAGAAAGCAGCTTGTGATGTCTGATCATGCTGTTTAAGAGTTAATTATAGCACCAGAAGATATTTTTAGTCCTAAAGTTGTCCTTCCCTCTTGAATGGATTGGCGGGGGAGAAATCCCACGGTTGATCATTGTTCGTTTACCTTCGAATCTTGGTGAATCTATTCAACTGATCTTCATATCAATGGCCCTCCTTTTCTTCCATTGCTCTAAGCATGGTATGAGGTTCTCAATTGTCAGCAAGGGCTTGAAAGTTGAAAATTCAGTGCAAGTTTGTGCAGCTGTCAACATTTTTTGAGTTTCAAGGGAACTCTCTCTCTCTCTCTCTCTCCAGCAGAATAATTGCAGTGTTCCTCACATAAGAAAGTGTCGGGCTTATGGCATGCCTTTTCCCCAGCAGATCACACAGCAGATGCAAGTTCCCCTCCCTTATGCGGACATCTGGCTCCGCTATAAGCTACTGGCGCTGCTGTTACCATCCAGGAAACTAGGGGAGTTCCTTGAGAACTGACAGTTGAAATCAGGAAAACTGCTTCTGAGGTTCAGATAGCACAGCTACAGGAAACAACCTTTTGGCCTCCGGGAAAAAACGCTTTACAAGTAAATGCAAACCGAACCTACAAATTCCTGCTGATTTGAGGAATCTCCGTTTCCCTTTGTTTCTAGGAATCAGCTCGAGTACATGCGCCACTGTATTTGTCGGCGCATCTTTACAGTCACACTTCAATTGAAAATTTCCACATTTCTTTTTGTTTCTGCACTGAAGTCCTGCTTTGATGCTCTCGTGCACGCATGTATTGGTTTGTTTTCATTTTTCGCTTTTCATGTCAATGGTGAATTGTTCCGCTGCATAATTTTATGGCTGAAGTGGCCGCAGCAGCTCGGACAGAGACTGCTGCTTCATTGGACCAATACGACTCGTATGCAGTGCAGAGTTCAGTGGACCAAGGTTACTTCCAGGTCATGCTGCAGGTTATGACTTTGGTCAGGGAAAATTCTAAATAAGGCCTGAATTTGACCTTGTTTTCTCAAATAATGGCGTGAATTGGACATTGTATCAAATAAGGACATAAAGTAGCCATATCAATCTTAAAAAAGGATCTGAGCTCACTAGCTGGTTAAAGACATTTTCATCCTTTTCTCCTTTTCAAATTTTTTTTACCTTATTTCTTCTTTTTTTTCTTCGTCAACAAAGGTCAACGAGGGCCCAGCTAGCCGCTGCAAAGATCACAGCCCTCACTGGCCACGGGCAAGGCGACCCTCACTAGGCCCTCACTAGCCAAGCGAGGGAGAAAAAAAAAAAAGGAAAAAAATAAATGACAAAAATGTCATTAACTAACTGGTGAGGTCAAGGTCCACTTCAGACCCTTATTTGAGAAAATAATGGCACTTCAAGAATTTATTTAAAACAAAGTCCACTTCAAGCTTTTATTTGAAAAAGTGATGGCACTTCAAATCCTTATTTGAAATTTTTTCCTTTGATTATGGTCAACTTATGGGTGCTAAGGCTACGTTTTCTTCGGTTTTGGAAATGGGCATTGGAGAAATGCAAAGGCCTTTGGCCTAAAGAGCTTTGGAGAAATGCAAATTACTGGTAAAATATCCTTTGTAAAGCTACTTTTTTATTTTATTTTTTACAAAGGGATTTTTGCTGCAATATTTCTTTTCTTATTGAAATAAATCAAACCCTTCGTTGACTCTAGTGAAGGGCTCAAGTTGTTGGCAAGCCAGATCTAGCGATGGCGGTTGTTGCACAACCTCGGGTAACCCTTAGCGAGGTTCGCCTAGGTCGTGCGATCCTCAATGAGGGTTGCACGACCTAGGCGAGGGGCGGTTGGGCAACCCCTAGTAAATGTCGCGCAAACCTAGGTAGCCTTTGCTGGGGTCGCAAGACCCAAGCGACCCTTGTCGAGGTCACGCGACCTCATGCGACAATCACCTGGGTCACGTGACCTCATTGGCCCCTTGCCAGCCAAATTTGGCCTCATTAGCCCTCGTCGGCCTTCCTCACAAAAAGATGATGAATAGAAATAACGAGGGGCAAAATCGGAAAATTAAAGAATTGGTGAGGGTAGTTTTGGAAGAAAATTTAACCCTAGTTTCAGCTTTCCCAAGGGCCTTGGCCGAAAGCCTCTTGGGAAGGCTTGCCAAACACCCCAAATTTTCTTCAAGAGATTTTGGAGGCTGAAAGTCCCTTAAAAAACTTGAACCAAACACAGCCTAAGCCAGGCTGTCGGTCTCATCTCAAGCATTTTGGAACTAGAGACTTCACCAAATCTCTATTTGATTAGAGACTACATTTGTAGACATTAACGTTCCTATTTGTTTATTCTGAGTATCTAATGGAGGCAAGCCAAGCATCTTTGGGAAAAGCTCTCCTAACTAGTAATATGGCTATTCAGATATTTGCAATCGAAACCTCATTTTGATACAATTGATTCTTGATTTGATAAATTTTGGCCTGAGGTTTGATTAAGTCTATGATTTTTTCCTTGTTTTAGAATGATTTTATTGACAAATTCACTTATTTCCGCACGTTATGTTGACCAATGCTTCGAAAGTTGAAAACTCCTTAATAAATGCAATAGTGGCCTGACGACACTCCTTAACAAAACCTTAAATGAAACATCAACCGTTCAAAATCCGAGTCTCTACTTTTATGATCGCTCGCTTCTTATTGAATCTCTTTCTCATCAGCTTCATAACTATTGAATTTCAACACCTTCATTTGCTACACGGTCAATAATGAGATGCTCGATGATGTGGCAACACGACACGATATGATATACAATGATTAATATTACATTTTAGAATAGAAAGAACTTGGTCGGGGGAGGGGGGCTTCAAAGGAGCTCGTATCATTTGCTATATCCGACCATATTCACGTTAATGTCAAACACAT
Organism: Metrosideros polymorpha var. glaberrima; assembly: GCA_001662345.2. Classification (NCBI taxonomy): domain Eukaryota; kingdom Viridiplantae; phylum Streptophyta; class Magnoliopsida; order Myrtales; family Myrtaceae; genus Metrosideros; species Metrosideros polymorpha. Next base: position 25,246,697 of record BCNH02000002.1, on the reverse strand, counting down.
TCCTTGAAAAGTTTTCGACAGGAATCTGAAACCGATCTCCGAGGAACGGTTCTCCGAGCGGTTGAAGGAAGATCCGGGGGGGTAGATGTGTCTTTTTCTCGCATCCCATTGTTGGCTTGCCTGTTTTTGGTGGGTACACTTGTCACGGGTGTCGTTTTTTCTTTTCGCATCAGCAGCCGACTTTTCATTCTTTGGTCGGCGCGACCTTTTTCATTTTTTTTTTTCATTTGTTGTCTCTATGATCCAACCGACGAACCTCACGTATAGGCCCATTTGCTCTTTTTAACAAAAGAATAATGCATCCATGACTATGGTGAGGAAAACTACGTGCAATGCAGCTCGTGATTCGCTGTGAAGAGAGAGAGAGAAAGAGAGAAAATGGAAAAGGCTCCAACTTTCGGTTGGCATTTCCCATTAAGCAATAGACCCGGTTCTTGGCTCGGCTTGGCGAACTCGAGAGATTGATTGGATTGATTGATCTGTTTCATCCCTCGCTCTTGTTTCGGAGGAATTCCCAGAGGCCGTTCCATTGAATTTCCATCGCAAGAGCAGGGGGGTGTCTCTGAGTCTTTTTGGTCTGGGTTCTTGATTTGAATTCTCACAGGTTGATCATTTGATTCCATGATCCGACTGTTTTTTCGTTGTTATGATGCCCTTTGTTCTGGTTGATGAATGATTCCGTGTGTTCGAGATTGTTTGGTTTCATTCGCTGGAGAATTTTTGGGTGGTGATGTTTTGTTTTTGTATGACAGTTGATTCTTTCTTTTGCAAATAGTTGGTCTTCTTTCTGGGCCAATTTTAGTGTACGTTAAGCTTGGATATGTGGCCAATTACTTTAGAAGCTTGTTCTCTGATTGGACATGGTTTTTTTTTTTACACAAAGATTGAGAGGAAGAAGGTGAAATGTGTGGGTGGCAAACTCTTTACTTGCTACCCCTTTGGGAAGGTAAAGAAGCTGTTCTTGATTGTTGTCAAGAAAACCGAAATGAGGTTATACAGTTCTTCGCACTCTTGTTTTCTTTATCTGAGCAAGGAAATGGAATTGTGGGAAGCATTGAGCCTGATTCTCAATTGAAATCATACTTTTCAAATTTATGTTGCAGGAGAGTTCTGTAGAACTTCTTTTAGCAACAGTCTATCGTGCATACTGTAAAATGGTTCTTGAACTTGTTGTATTGGCCCATTTGTGTTACCTGCTTACAAACGCACATGCACTTGTATACAACTATGCGTGAATGCTTTGCATGCATCATGATACTGTTATGCATAGCATATACATCTATGTGAGTCGCACACCATCATAGGCACCTGCGTCCTTTTTATGTGTCCAGATAGGAAGAAGGCTGTCAATGCATCACATCTTAAATATATTTTGTACAAATCAGTATAGGATTGATATGCATATCTTTGCATCATTGAATAAATCGCTTCTTATCACTTGCTGCAGGATTAATCTGGGACTGAGCCTATTAATTTGTTTTTGAGAAGATTGGACATCATTCTGTTACTCGTTAAGTTGTATTCTTGAGGTCACTTGAATTTTTCTGGGCATGGCTGCTGGAGAAGTCTCTTATGTTAAACTGGAGAAGATGCCCCAGGGATTTGCAGAGGCTTTGTCATCAGCAGTTCTTGAATGGCTTCTCATATTTGTGCTCTTCATAAATGCCCTTTTCTCGTTCTTGATTACAAAATTCGCTTGTTATTGCGGGTTGCAAACACCTTGTCTTTTGTGCTCTAGACTCGATCATGTTCTAGGTGATAAAAAGGTAGGATTTTATTGGGACATGATTTGCGGCAACCACAAGTCGGAGATCTCATCCTTGGTTCTCTGCCATGCTCACAATAAACTCGCTGATGTTCACGGGATGTGCGAGAATTGCCTTTTCTCCTTTGCTACAATTAACAAGTCAAATGCTGAAACATACAGACTGCTGGTGGGTAAATTGGGAGAGGATTCTGAGGATCATAATCTATGTAGTTCAAGCAGAACGCATTGCTCTTGCTGTAATGAACCAAGAATTTCAAGAGGTTATGCCCAAAAATTGGTGATAACAAAATCAAGTGGGTGTGAATTTGTGGATCTAGATGTTCCTTTATCTGGCGTCGTTGGATCCTATCAGTATAGCCTGAAGATGAATGACGATAGAATATTACATGGAATTCCTCTCCAAAAAGATCGTGGACTAGATTCGTTGTCTCACGTTGGATACACCAAGCTCAAAATTACTTCTGATACCGAGTCAGATGTCCTGTTTTCAGATGACGATGAAACAGCCATTCAGCATCCTAAAGGATTGTGTCTCAAAGAAGAATCTGCAATTGAATGTGCTCCAATCGAGCCTCTAATTGTGGTAATAGGTGATGATGCAAATTCAGAGAAACTTATAGATCCAGCTTCATTGAATGAGCGTTCTCCAGCTTCCCAAGTGCAGTTAGATGTTGTTGAGGCTCCTGGTGGGAACTCTGTTGCATCTACTACTGAACATGGCTTGGGTGAAATTAATCGCCAGGGTTCTGATAATTCTGATACCAATGTCGCTTCAGCTGCTCTACCTGAACTTATTTCCTTTGATGACATTCCTTCTGCAGCAAATGACACCAGCACTCCTGAGAGAGTACTAATAGAGAACTGTAAGTTTTGACTCTCACTCTCTCTCTCTCTCTCTCTCTCTCTTTCCACACTATTAAAAATGTTTATCATGATAACAATAAGAGGCTATTACATTTCATTTTGGACACTATTTACTCATAACACTCTAGCTTGTGTTATCTGTGAGCCAACGAAAAATGTGGAAAGGTAGTGTATATGCTTTGTGTGCATCACAATATATGCATTATATCATTTCTTCTTCTTCAACTCCGATAAATAATTTCTCTATCTTCTGACGCATCTATTATAGTAGCTGGAGCTTATACTGCATAATCATGTCTGTTTATCCTTGGAATTTGGAAAGAAATCACGGTATTTATGTCTGACTCTAGAACTTGAACTCAAATCTTTCGTCGCCTTTTTTTTTTGGATTTGTAGCTGTTAAAGAGTTGGCACGTAAGACAATGGGCTTATCTTTTAATGAAATGATTTATCTGCACAGGTGTTACGGGAGCTGAGGAAGATGAGAGAACAGCAGCAACATATTCTGACGAAGTCATTAAGGAAGAGACTTACCCAATTGCAGCAATTGACAAAGCCAAAACAAATATTGTATGTACTGACCATTTTGCACAAGCGCCAAATTTTTTGGATCTTGGCGATGCCTATAAGATAGCTGTAGGCAACCGGGGAAGGCAGTTGTCCGGTGTGCTTGCTGAGCAGTGGCTAGCCAAGGACTGTTCCAGAGTTAGTGAAGACTTGAAGAGCTTGTTCTCACAGTTATCTGCTGCTCGAGGGTTTGAGCAATCTGTAAATGATATTAGTCCAAAAGTGTCTACTAATAGTGATGAATTTAGAACGTCTGATGCTCCTAACTCAACTGCATTTCAGGTCCTTCAAAAGAAAATCTCACTTGAGAGAAATGAGTCCGGTCTTGAGTCATTAGATGGGAGCATAGTTAGTGAGATTGATGGTGAAAGTGTAATTGAGCGATTGAAACGTCAGATTGAGCATGATAGAAAATCTATGAGTGCCTTGTATAAGGAGTTGGAGGAAGAAAGAAATGCCTCTGCGATCGCTACAAATCAAGCCATGGCCATGATTACTAGATTGCAGGAGGAGAAGGCAACACTCCACATGGAAGCATTACAGTATCTTAGAATGATGGAAGAGCAGGCTGAATATGATATGGAAGCTCTGCAAAAATCAAATGACCTACTTGCAGATAGGGAGAAGGACATACAAGATCTTGAAGCAGAGCTTGAATTCTACAGGAATAATCACTCGAACGAACCATTGTCTGAGAATTTTATGGAGTCAGTTCATTTAGAGGCCAGTAGTCGTGAAGTTACTGAAAAAGCCAAGGGAAAAGAAATTTCTGTAGCAGATAGTGGCCATGATAAAGTTGACCATGCTGATAGGGTCATCGGGGAAACCACAACAGTTGCATTAACGGATTCTGCAGTCGAGATTGAAAAAGAAAAATTACACATTTTACAGTTTCTGAAGAAGTTGGAGAAAAAGCTTGGCCTGTCTCCTAAGGACAGCAAAAAGTTTGAGGTGGCTAATGGTGAATATTCTGAAATCAAAGGTGGTGAGGTATGTGACTCAGAGGAGCTAGACTGCAGAGCAGAGAATTCTGAAAGTGGTGGTGCGGAAGATAGTTGTTTATCTGTGCCAGATGTTGTTTCTCAATCAAAAGGTAGTTTAAGTTCACAGGAAGGACAGGGTGTCACGACAGAGAATCCATTGTTGTTGAGTAAGAAAGATAGGGATTTTGCTTCCATCGAGCAAACTTCTGTATCAATTTCTGAAGGGGATGAGTTGGTTTCTCTTAAAAACGAGGTCCACTCTTTGTATGAGAGGTTGGAAGCATTAGAGGCAGATCGTTGTTTTCTTGAGCATACAATTAAGTACCTCAGAATTGGAGACGAGGGGCTTCAATTCATTCAGGATATCGTTTCTCATTTGCAAGAATTACGGAGCGTTGGGACAAGAAGTAATCAAGCTGTCCCTTGAGAATTGATGCTAATGGGTTGTAAAGGTGGGTTATGAAACCAAAACAAGAAACTCTTCTTTGTTTTAATGTGGCTTTGCTGAATCATCTTCTGATCGTGTTCCTTGTTGATATATTAAAGAAATCCGAAATTCTGTTGAAGAAAATTCTTGACTGTATGATGTTAAATCCTGATTTTAGTAAAGTTATTTGTTTCCTCTCAGAATTAGCCCTTTGTTCCTAGCTTCCCACCTTTCCTCCATATCTTTGCATTAGCAGCTGTATCCATAATGTTTCCTACACTTTGTGAAGGAAGAGAAAATAATGATAGCAATTTGTGGCTTTATCGAATAATGACAATGCTTTGTAAGCTTAGTTCTTTTGTGTTAGTAAGCAGAGCATGATTTCTTACTGTCATTAATTGTCACAAGGCAGAGGTGATGTTGACAGATGTGGCTGATTGCTTTGTAAGCAGTAGGAAAGTGTTCTCGTTCTGCATTATACATGGAATGTATAGAAAACATCAATTTCACCGATATAAATCATTTAAATTTGCTTTCTCCAGCGTTTTGCAAAATTTTTTGACTTCAAAAGTAGCGTACAAGTTGTTAGGATATGTGGTAGCTCTTTTGTTATACATGCTGATATATCATTCATTTTGTGGGTTCACGCATGCACATTTCACAGTTCTTCTTTTTTTTTTTTTTTTTTT
>BCNH02000002.1:25221626-25235780 GCA_001662345.2 Metrosideros polymorpha var. glaberrima | reverse complement strand
AGGTGCACTATAAATTCTCCCTCAGCCCCATCTTTTAACAAATGCTTTTTGGCCAGCTGTCACCTTTGATTCACTGCAGAAACCTAGTCACATATGTTGGCACCCACTTCTATGTGCTCTAACTCCCACCGCGATGGGCCATCCCCAATTTTGGCCTTCACTTTCATCCCTGCCAATCGATGCGCCCACGTACGATGTCTATCATTAGGGGACCGAGTTGATTCATTATTGAACCGAGAAAGAGAGAGAGAGAAGGCAAAAAAAGGAAGAAAATGGTCGGACAGAAAGCTAGTGTTATCTCAATAGCCGTCGCTCAAAATAGTATGTCATATAATTAATTTCTTTACAGATTTTTCGCTGGAATAGTAGGTGAAGTTTGATCGGTAAACTCATCGATTTAAATCACCTACCTTTTCGTTAATACATAGGAAGACCTTTTGAGGCATTTGCGCCGATTCGATGCGGCAACGTCAAGAATGCCTCTCGAAAATATCGTGATAGAAAGTAGGGAATTTCGACCATTGCCAATATCATTCGACACTCCTGAAACATTTAGCGTAGCATTTTGGTTAGTAGGAATGGTGAGGCATTTGGTGTAAATAATCTAGGATTTTCAAGAGAAAGGAAGAGAGAATCCATAAAGATTACATCTTTACTCAATGGGCTTCTTCTTCTTCTTCTTTTTTCTCTCTCTCTCTCTCTCTCTACACTTTATTAGAGAATGGTATTTATACCCAAAAAATTTAGCTATTTTAGAATATAACGAAATATCAAATAATATCTCTAACAATATTTTTTTATAGAAAAATCTCTAAACTCCATAAATATACTTCGTCATTTGGGATGAGGAGTAGGATCGGAATAAACAATCGGTGATTGGAATTTATAAATAACCAAAATGGGTATTCTTATGATTGAAACATAGTATAAATTGACAATAATAACAATGAGAAGATCAATAAATTTATTCCAAGAGAAGCCGAGAAGAAAAAGAGAGCAAAAAGAGGAAGGAGAGAGAAACACCTTGATTTAGTTGTCATCATTCCATATATTCCTCCCTTTATCAAACTTTTTTTTTTTCTAAGTAATTACCAATTCCTTTTCATCATTCTCACATATCTTCTCATTGGCGCCATTCATCACCCTCCATCCATGGTTACTTGATGAGAATAGACGGCCCTACTCTTTCTGACTCTTATAGATGCTGCTACCACGTGTCTTTGGTAGACAGACTTCTTCCTCTTTTGTAACTTACATGATGAATTTCTGTGTTTTCCAAAGGTATTTCAGCAGCCACAGTATGGTTCTTATGGGAGCTTCCCAAAAGCATGTGTCCACTACAAAAACTGCTTTCTTCAGTGGGTGCACTTTCTTTTTCTTTTTGTGATATTCCCCCTTACTAATCGCCCGAGCTTGGTCCCTACGATCTTTTCTGTGACGAGGCACGCCTTCTCTCGAAGCTACGTAGCTCTTTTTCCAAATTCCTTGGAGAGAGTTGTTGTCGGGCTCCTAGGTAATCTCTACCTATCCTCACCTATGTCGATTTTGGGTATAATTACCTTTTCGTTGAAGGCAGTCCGAGCTTTTCTTGTACGTATGGCATGGGTTACTTTAGCGTCATAATACGTAGTACTTGAACATTGACTAAGGGCAGTTTCTCTACCCCTTCTTATTTTAAATAAGCAAGGTACTTTGCGCCCTTGAACTTATGCCACCTTTCAACGAAGCTACCTTCCTCCGTCCTTTTTCCTAGCAAAAGTATATTTTTGTTTCCTTAGGGTAACGTGTTAATCTAGTAGGAACAATTATAGGGTTTAACTTCATCTTTTCTGAAGAATTAGTTTGTCTTTCTTCTGTAATTTGGTAGGTAACATCGATGAAACTACTGCAAAGGTTGCGAATTTAGAAACGGACAGTAAATTGAAGAAATTAAATTAACTCTTTGTGTATTAACCCCTACTCAAATTTTTTGGGATTGGGAAGTGAAATTTATCATTTTATTTACTAAGTATATAGAAATTCCTTTTAGCACAAGGCTCGTAGATTTACATTCCAAACTCCGATGAATGTGAAGGATCAATAAATTACACCTAATTAATACGTGAAATAGGCAAGAATCAAATAACCATTTTCTTGCCAATAGGCATATGGCCCTGCTGATAAAAGAATTGGAGGATGGGAAAGCTAGTACTATAGGTGCGAGGTTCGACTCTCACGCACTATAAGAGGCAAAGTAAAAGTTAGAAAGTAAAGAGTTAAAGATAAGACTAACCAAAAAAAAAATCCCTTTTCTTCGCACAAGCATAAAGCACCTGTTGGTATATGCAATGAATGAAAATAAGTAATTAAAGAAAGTAAATTGTATGATTTTGGGTTTTTTAGAGTAATAATATAGATCTTGCAGGATGGGATATATTCAATGTATATTTAGAATCCATGAAAGTTTTGTTGGGGTACGACGGGAGCACTTTATCCCCTATTTAAACTACTACTAAAATAATTTTATTAATCTTGGATGAGGTAATCTTAACAAATAATTAATTAAATGGAGATGGATAAAGAATTGAAATCTGACTCTCACGTAATGCTAAAAACCAATAAAAAAAAAAAAACCTATTCGATAAAAAGAGATTACGTAATTAAGTACAACGTTACTATAATTCAGCAAGTATTTTTGGAGATCTCGAACTTGTTTTAGAAACTACGACTTCTATTACCGAGCGACCTCGCGATAGTTTATAGAATTCATTGCGTTATTTCGCTCATATCATGAATAATCATAACTATAACTAGTAATTTTTTTATATATGATTAAGCATAATAAATAGGAATGTTTTCCTTTTTCCAAGATACTAGAGGGAGATTGGGAACAGACATATCCCAAAGCAAATTATTGAAGTGGTGGGGAGACCCAAGGGGGTGAAAAAGTGCTTTGCGAAAGAACAAGGAGGTGCTGACAAAAACAATAAAGAAGGTCGCGTGGGAGATGCAGGGGGTGGGGGGAAGTCGTATCATGAGGCATCAGCAGCAGCAGCGCTGCGGCTTTGATGGAATCGAAATTTTTGGAGTACAACACTTCAATGGAGATACCCTAACCACCCATCGTGCTTGCTCCGGTGGGAGCATCACCTACCATTCCCATTCTTTCACCATCCTCCTCCTCCTCCTCCAATGATTCGTGCCATGAGTCTATCAGACCCTGTCCCAAGCACTTTCTAGGCAGACCGTAGGATCCTCGATGCAATCATCTTTCCCGTGCTGTGTGTAATTGATGCATCAGGAATCAAAGCGTGTCTGTACTAGGTATGGTCAATAATATTGTAGTGTGATTCATATTTCTCATCGATAAGAAGGCATGGGATCTCGCTCTTTGGTGAGCGAGTGGAGGTTGGGGCCCGCCATGGCTATGTTCCAGCAAGAAATGGATCATAGTTAGGCATTATATGCATGCCATAATGTTACAAAAAGAAAAAACATGGTTGAAGTAATTAAGCCTATCGTTTGATTTACTCTTATGGAAAAACGACACTAAAAGTGTTGAAGCTGTTGTACCGCATACAATCTAATACCAAAACGTTATGAACGATGAGGGGGAGAGGAGAGAAGCTTCCAAATCTAGACTAGATCGGGATAAAAACCTTCTCAGAATGGGAGAAAAGCTTCTAGATTTAGACCAGATCAGATGAGAAAATCTCCTCAAAATAGGAAAAAAGAGCATAAAGTACCAAAAAAAAAAAAAAGGGAGGGGAGGGGAGGGGAGGAAGAGATCTAGCTTAAACCGTCCCCTCCATGGAGATTGAAGAAGAAAGCTGTGTGAAGATGAGAGAAAAAGGAGAGAACCCTAGGGAGAAGAGAGCAAAAGGGGCAACTAGTCTATGTCAACTTTGCCTAGTTTAGTTTGGCACCCAAACTTATGATGATTAGGTCGACCTCGCACATCACAAGGTTAACCCAGCATCGAGAACTCTAATGAGACACTGTCAACTATTAACTTAGGAACTCTAAGTAGAAATATCAAACTTGAAACTAAAGAATCGAATGGCACATTTTTCTTTTTTTGAAAGATAAGTAATTCCATAATATAACTATAGACATACGCATGATATATTGCAACTTTAGCAAAAGGGTTTTTTTTTTCTTTTCTTGTGGGGGTGAAACAAGACACCCAGCCTGTTGTTTCCCACTTTTTGAGACACGAATTGGCGGTGTCCACAGCTAGCAGATGCGGTGAAATGCGCAGGTTCAGTCGTTGTCATTGTTGGGTGGAGTGCAACATGGTCCTTCGGATGATTCTGTGGTCCAATACAATCCCTCACTGACCCCACACCCCCCCAATTTGACCCATTTCCCTCACATTGTCACCTCACACATCCAAAAACAAAGGTGAGGTCCCATTGAAGATGGTGAAATTAGGACCTTTTGGGTAAGGGTGGGACTATTTCCACGCGCCTTTCTAGATCGACGCGATCTTAATTAATCAAACACAATGAATCGATCAAATGTAAACTCGAATCGAGCCAGAGGGTATAAGGGAGCAGCGCTTCTTTATTTTTTTCTCTCATCCAATCATCTTTGTCGTTGCCGCTCCTTTCTTATTCTACTCTACTATCATTTTGTTATGTGCTCCTTCTTCGTCTACAACTAGAGAAAACAAAATATGAATCAAAGGAAAAAGGATGGTAGAAGTTCTACAACTCTTTTACAGAATAGATCATGAGTTTACGATCGCTCACTTAAATAAATAAATAAAATTTTTAAAATAACTCAATCGAGTGTCATGATCGATTACCTCGGTAGAAAATCTTTTTTTTTTTTTTGATGACTCGGGAACCTCCCTTTCGTCCGATAGGCTAATCGGTACTAAATCCGGGGAGAGGCTAGCCCAGCAACTCACCGCCAGGACCCCCCACTTAAATCGTTGACGGCGCAGAGTTTCAAACCGCTCACCTTCTACGATGGCGGGAGAGCTCGAACCAACTGCGCCACCCACAGGTTGGTTCGGCAGAAAATCTTTTGTTGCCCTTTTTTACAATAAATTTGGCGTTCCTTCTTCTCATAAAGGAGGGAGAAAAGCACCTTAGTTTCTAATAGTTTTACTTTATTCAATCGACATTTTGTAAAGAATTTCGATATCCCGGCATAAAAAAAAAAAAAAGGGAGCTATTCATGATCAACTAGGTCTTCTTTTTTAAGCATATAATTACCTAATGAATTTTTACCATGAAAAAAGCAAAGAGGAAAGGCTTCTACTTGAGTTTTTGTGCACAGCTTTGTTGAGGTTCGCTCTCGAGGTCCGTTTACCTTGTGAAAGGGTTCGCAAGAAGCGTATGCTTCCGATATCTTGGATCTATTTTGCGATGGATTACGGCGAAAAGCCGTTATTTGTAATGAAAACATTTACAATATATTTGCATTAGATTACAACCGAACGTTGTGAGTCATTGTAACATATTATAAGATGTTCTAAAGGGTGTTACCTTAAGGACTTTACACTCGGTCTATAGCGTGTTCGGCTTGCGGATTTGCTCGAGTCCGACATTGCATCATCCTCACAGGCCAACGTGCACCAAAGCCATGGACCGACCTCCATAAAAGGTTCTTCTTAGAATGGGGTGAGTTTGCCATGGCGACCGCACAAAAGAGCTGATCAGAGAAGATGCCCCCTTCTCCAGGGCTCTCGCCACGAAGCTCATTTTTCGGACTTGCCCGATTCAAACTTCTAACCGCTTGAAGAGACATCGATCACAAATAAGACTTCACATGGGTGATTTATCGTTTTAACAGTAATTACCCTTTTTCTTTTCACCATTCGATGAGGGGTTGAATCAAGTAAAAATTCGAGCATCGACACTTGTCAAGTATCTAATTAAATTCATTAAGTATGTCCTCTCGATCAACACACATGATTTAGTCACCGTCATGTAAGGTCGCCGTACCGAGAAAATGTATTAATATAACGATTCAAATCTAGATTATGGCAGTCCGTCGTGTTGATGAGCACTAGAGCTTAGGACGGAGAATATTTGTTGGGATCGGGATTTATCACATCCGTTGATCTTGTGAGGTTTTTAAATGAGCTTTACACGTGGATGGATCGCAAAACAATAATATTGACGGATTCGATCCGGTGGACATAAATTGTCTATCGGTCGCCATAGTCCTTTTAATTTAATTTAATTTAATGTTGTGCAGTAATAGTCGGGTTCAAAGATGCTCTCCTCCTCCACCAATTTTTTCTCGTTTTCCACCCAATCTCTCTCGCCCGTCACGTGACTCTCCCATTCTAGAGAGAGAAAGTTCAGTGAACTCGAGAAACGAGCAAAACCCCCCAAAGCCTCCATCACTCTCCCGTGCGCAGTCACACACGGTGTCTCCTCTCTCTCTAGCTCCCACCCTTCTCTCCCCCACCTCCCTCGCTCTCTCTGCTCGCTGTTTCGCTTTGTCTAGTATCTGTGCATGAGTGGTATGGTCCCTGCTTCTTTCTGAACAGAGAGTAGGGAGAGAGACAGAGAGAACCAGATAAAGATCAGGGGCATCTCCTTTTCCGCTCTGGTTTTTCCTCTGCACTGTTTCTAGGGAGAGAAAGTTAGAAAGAGAGAGAGAGAGGGTGTGTGTGTGTGTGTGACCGTGAGTGTTTTGAAGGTATATATAAAGAGGGAGTCTTTGAGACAGGTCGTTTGTTTTTAAAGAAATGCAGCAGCACCTGATGCAGATGCAGCCCATGATGGCCGCTTACTATCCTAACAACGTCACTACTGATCACATTCAACAGGTCCTTTCTCTCTCTTTGTGTGTTCTTTTTTTTCCCTACTCATTTTCCCCGCAAAATCTCCCGTTTTTGCTTGTACCCTTTTGCTCTTTCTCATCTTTCTAGGGTCAGCTTGTCATTTCTGTTCTGGTACTCGTTCGATTCTTTTATCCGAAAGGCGTGTTGCAATGTTGGGTATTTCCAGTTAGTGCGTCTGATTGATATATGCTTGATGTTTTTCGGTGGGTAATCTGGGCTCTTGTAATCTACTTGCAACTCCAATCTTTTTGCATTTATTAAGCTTGCTGAGCAGGCTTAATAAATGCAAAAAGATTGGAGTTGCAAGTAGATTACAAGAGAGCAGGAGCAGGAGGTACCGAGGTTAGTTTGGGTTTGGTGTGTCTCGTCATTTATCTGGACATCTATGTTTGTGTTTTTGTCCCTTAGGCATCACTCAAGTTCTCTCTCCGAAAAAGGCAAAAAGAACTGTTTTTTTTTTTTTTTGGTGGGGTATTTTAGATGATGGATTGATAAGGCCGAAAGCTGTAGTGTGATTAATTTTTATACTTGCTTATTGACAGTCTTGTTGTTTTGTCTGGGACTTTGATGTTAGCAATAATCTCTAGTTTTATATATATTGTTGGCTAGGTTGCTGGTATTTATGCATCCGCTTGCGTGTGATGTGAATTTCGGCTGTCTCATGTTGGTGATGATTGATGAACCGTTAAAATAATTGTCTCTAGAGCTAGAAGATGATCTTCTTTGTTCTTTTTGGTACCTATGCTTCACATGGTTCATTTGCACGACTTTCTCTGTTTTGTTAGTGCCTATTTCAACCACATGGTTCTTTGCATCAACTTAGGACCTTTCGTCTTCGGTGATTGACTGATAACATGGCATTAATATCTCTGGGACTACAAGATTTTTTTATGAAAGCATCTAGTTCTTTGGCCGGTTCATTTGTAATTTTGGCAGCAGTTTTTTAGAAAGGTGAGAAAGTGTGTTGGTAGAAATGAATTAGATGCTCCATGGTTCAGACAAAGCAGGGGTTTCTGTGGAAACTAAATTTATTTAGCTAGCTGATTTACTTGGACAACCGCTGGCCAAAATGGACAGATGACTCTTGAAACTCTGTGATGGCTCTGTTATATATGATAAAATTGAGCATCCGCCTGTCTCAAATATGTATGATGTCCAAAGCAGTAAAAGCACAAGAAACTAGTGAGCATGTTTTACTGGGACGTCATAAACGGTTAGGTCTGCACGGACACATTACTATTCTTATCAAGTACATTTAATATTGACATATGTTGTGCCTTGCAAATGCATGCCCTCTTTCCACAAGTCACTAATAATAGATTCTAACCATCTTTTCTCAAAAAGAGTAGCTGATATTAGTGGGAGTCTATCTGACTATGAAACAAATACATGTCAATTTTTGCCGGTGGAACTTCTCTATTATTTCCCAACATTCTCCCTTTCCCTTTTTGTATCAACATGGAAGTTTCCGTTACATAAATTGGTTTTTAATTGTCTGTTCGGTTTGCTCTACTACAATTATGGTGCTTATCTTTGCATATTTGGAATATGTGCAGTATTTGGACGAGAACAAGTCACTGATTTTGAAGATCGTTGAGAACCAAAACTGTGGGAAGCTGAGCGAATGTGCAGAGTGAGACTTGATAACTTGATTTCCTTTAAAATTTCCTGACGGTTTTGCTTATCTTTGACACTATAGTTTTGCATTCTGCCAGCCATGTGTATTCCAGCTCGGGGTATCTGAACACGTTTTTAATCCTTGCACGTGTGAATCTGAACGTTTCGGAAGTCTTTGTTAGGAGAATAAGAGACACTGTTATTCTTTAGATAGCTGCTTGTGACTTCTCATGTCTTGCTCAAGTTCCGTAGCTACTGAGTTTTCTTACAATTATCATGTAAAATCTTTGATGTAAAAATGATGTTTCATATCAATTAATAAGAAAAGTTTTTCTCAATGTGAACCGTAGTTACCATTTCTTCTTCATAATGTGCTTGCATTTTCACAAATTTACTCTTCATGGTGGGTTCTTTTGGAAAGATGCTTATTTGCTTATTTTAACTTTCAAAGCCTCTCAAAATTATCAAGAACTTCCTCGAGACTTTGGTGGATTAGTACTCATCCGTGAAGACTTGCCCCCCTATATTCTTGTTTGTCGATATTCAAGAAGGGAACTTTGTTTTTCACGCTTTTGTTATGGCTTAATATCTGAGTCATTAATGGTAGAAGTAAGCTCACTTGGATATGGGATGCATGCAATCAAAAAAAATTTCAGGGTTTCTCCATAAGCTGTAGAACTTTGGCCTACGATAATTTAGCCATTTTTGGTTGCATTTTGCAGGAACCAGGCTAAGCTACAGAGAAACCTCATGTACCTCGCTGCTATCGCTGATTCTCAACCTCAGCCATCAAGTTTGCATTCTCAGGTCAGTACCTTCTCCCATATGAGAAGTCAGTACGTAATCAATGCTTCTTTAAGGATTTTGCAGATGAGCCTCAGCACTGAGAAAATTAGATGTTTTGGTGGGTACTTTGGTTTCCTAGGAACTAGAAGTTTGTCATCTTTATTTCCTTACTGCGGTATCCATGTTGCATGCGGGCTTGTTGCTTCTTTCTCATGCCACGGGGGGAGAGAGATAGAGATTTCAATTGCAATTTTGGTGGAATTTAAGGCTATGTGGACTGTTAGATTTTAAAACCATTTTCACTAAACATTATCACCTTGAGAGATCCTCTGAAGCATGTGTGTGCATTGAATTCATGTGCATTGAATGTACTCTTTTTCGTGATATTCTGGTCCAGAGAAATTATCGTGCATTCAATGTACTTTTTTTCCTGATACTGTGGTCCAGAGTGCATTACTTTGGGTAACACCCTAAGTAGCCAGTTATCCTTTTTGAGTCTATCTGTTCTCTTTCCTGTCTTGTGAAAGTATAAACTATAATTGACACTCTTCCAATTCTTGCAAGATCCTCATTTCTTCCTTCACTATAACCTCAAACCCTTATTGTCCTCTGGCCACTAATTCCAAGGTGTACCAGATTTGTCAATTGCATCATCTTGGCCCTGGTTTGACAACCGAGGCATCAAGATTTTTCTCACTTCCCTGTCCCGGAATGTCACTGTCTAATTCTGCATCTGCTCCTCCCAATTTTACCATCACTTACAATCTGTTCCTTTCCTGCAGTTTCCCTCCAATACCATTGCACAGCCTGGATCGTACTATGTGCAGCACCAGCAAGCTCAGCCGATGACCCCACAGTCGCTCATGGCTGCTCGATCTTCCATGCTGTACCCCCAGCAACAATCCTATCCCTCATTGCACGGCCAGCTAAGCATGAGCTCCGGCGCTAGCTCAGGGCTGAACATTTTGCAAAGCGAGAGCAGCCACTCGGGAGGTAGTGGGGCCCTCGGAGGCGGAGGTTTCCCTGAGGGCTTGCACATTGGTGGGAGGGGAATGGCGGGTGGGAACAAGCATGATGTGGGGAGTAGCAGCTCGGGCGAAGGACGAGGTAGCGGCCAGGGTGGAGCAGATGGGGAGACCCTCTACATGAAATCAGCGGACGACGGTAATTGAGTGAGGGTGACGGCGAGACGAGCCAAATGGTCGCTTTGTTTTGATCTCTGAACTTTGATGAGGTAGGGAAGCAAGAGGGGTAGTAGAACTTTGCTTCTTTTTGGTTTTTCTAGTTCCATGCAATGAAGGTCTTAAATCTTGCAGTCTGTTCAAGAGGCAGGTCATGCACTTTTATGTCAGCGTATCATGTAAATTTTGTAGGACAGAGTTCTCATGATGTTTGAGAAGTTGTCTGACCATCCATGAAATCCATGTGCTTCTTTTGACAGATCCAAAATCCAAAATTGTGGTTTTAGTTGCATAATCCCTGAGTTTATGACTCCATTCACAATCGAAGGGTTTTGTTAGAGAGCGCCTTTAGACTACTTATTAAACAATCAATCCAAGAAACTTTATATTTTCTAATGCATCGTTTGTCGTCGTGTTACGCGTGCATGAGTTTTGAGAATCAAACAGTTCCTGCGTATTGAGTATGTGTAACAAGTGTCCCGAGCCACTCGTCAATAAGACCGATAACTTACAAGGTCAATTTTGCAAATGAAGCCCGGTTATATGGATTAGGTAATTCAGCATTTTCAAAGAGCTTTCGACCTCTAAAGTTTCTTCAGAGCTTTCGACCTCCAAAGTTTCAGGAAATGCTGGGGTGTTTGGCAATCAGCTTTCGGCTAAATTTTGACATTGAGAATGCTGAAAGTCCAATGCTGGAGGGATTAATATTGAGCTTTCAATATTTGCAAAGCTGAATCGAATCCATCCTAAAAGCTTCAGGAAGCTTGGATCAGCCGCTCCAAATGACCAGCTTAGATGATTGTGAAAGATAATCACGATTCATTTCATGTGTTTGCCTGTGAAGTAACTGTTCTTTCTCCTGGTGATGCTCTCCGATCGCTTAATTCTGGATTCGCCGATTAATTTTTAATTTGTGGAGCACATGGGGGTGATTTATTTCGAATGAGTCAGCAATGTGGTATCGTGATTCATTAAAACTAGGTGCTTCCTGAAGTGGGTAGTTTCAAGATCCTACCTTTTCTTTCCCTCGCAAAGTACCTGTGGACATGTGAGATGCTCTAAGTTTTCTCGGAGAGTACATAAAGTGACATGGTACGAGTTCCATTATTTGACGAGCGACCTCTTCTCATCCATGTTCTTTTATTTTTTATTTTTTATAATATATACAATATCGGTGCCTCATCCTTAGTTCTTGGCTTGTCGAGGCGCGCCGGCGACAAGGAGGGAGGAGAGAGCGAGAGCGAGAGAGATCCGAGTACCAAGATGAGCGGTGGAGTGGAGGACAAGCGACGGTGGCCTTCGTTGGCCGAATGAGCGGCCGACTGTAGTGGCAGTGGTCTAAGCAGTTACTGGCAATGTGGTCGTCTGAGGTGGCCGGTTGGCGGGTCGCGCAGATTCACCGTGGAGGAGGAGGTGGGAGTCGCCTGGCTGTCCTCCATCCGCGGCGGGGACGGGGTTGAAATGATGTATCTAGATTGGGCCTTTGTTTGGGTTTGGGACACAAAGAGTCTGCCTGGCATGTGGAGTGGGCCACTGGCTTTTGGGACATTGCGGTTGCGGCAATCTGAGGGGAAGTTTTGTGTTGTGGCATACTAGCTTTAGCATTATTGCACGCCTGCCTTTCTTTATAGGGTACACTTACCATGCTGCCGCTGGCGTCGGCCTCGCCCCCGATCTTAATCCCCGTTACGATCCTCCGGGGAAGAGAGGCGTTCCTTCGTGTTTACGTGCGTGCCGCAGTTGGTGAGGCAATAGCTTACCGAAGCTGGATGGCTTCATGAACTTTGGGCTTGTAGTGGGGATGTGGTCCATCCATCTCTTTTGGTATGCACGTAGCCATGTAACTTGCACAAGTGTGTTATATATATATATATAAAATAAAAAAAAGATGGTCAGCTAAATTTTCATATCATTGCTGCATATCCTTTCAATATACTTTATCCATTTGTCATCTATTGAGGATAAAGAAAAGATGGTCTTGAGTTTTTGACTTAAATCATTTTAAAAATTATACTCGCATTTGAAGAAAATGGCACTTGATAAGGATATCCATATTCTAAAATAAAAGAAAAAACCCGAATCATAAAAAAAAAAAAAAATTGTTTTCAAAGTCTTATTTTCTAATTTTTCTATCATACATCCATTTTAACTAAGTTTTCATTGTAAGAAACTTTCACGTTGCCTTTCTGTATGTTTGGCTTTAATCATTTTCCATTCTTTGTATGTTTAACTTACGAGAATTTTCTTTCTCAGTATTGATGCACCAACATGTGTCCAAGACAGTCATAAAAACAACATAAGAATATTCTTGAGATCATAAGTGACAATGGTTATATGCTAAAACAGAAAATAATAATAATAATAACATGCAAAAATACCGATATATGTTGGAGCGCACATTTATCGATACATGAGAGAATGTCAACTTCTGTGCTAGTTACATGACACTTCACTTTTCTCTATGCTTGCCACATAACGTGATATCTGGAATAGTTTTGCCATGTGTCTCATATTTGTTCGACAAAATATGGGTTTATTGATTCTAATTCAACCAAATCTTTTTCATATTTTTTTTCTTGGATGATACAAAATTATATCTAAATTGTATAATTTAGTTAACTCAACATAATATATTTAACTAAGAATGAGTAAAGTATATAGTTTATTTAGTTCAGCAAAACTTCAAATATTGCATTTTTATATTTCAGTAAGTTTTATATCCATCTTTTGAAATCGTATTATTCCAACAGGTTTTTCTCTCAATCTTACATGTCAAATAGAATATGAACGAAGGATAAGGAGAGATAGCCTCGAGTATTGATTTAGCCATTGAAAGTGAATTGAAATGCCGTTTAGAGAATACGATACCGACTAAAGAATTCCACATATCCTGAAATGAAAATAGGATTGAATTTGTAAATAAAGCTAACATTCTATTATACGTCTATTTTAGTTAATCCTTAAGTTTAAACTTTGACATCTGCATTTTGTATATCTGATTGCATAAATGTTTTTACTAGCTTCAATAAAGCTTAATCTGAAAACCGTAAGCTAAGACATTGTCGTTAGGAAAAATGAGAAAAATAGTCATTGAATTTTGATCCAATGTGCAATACCATCTCTTAACTATTATTGTGTTCAATGTGATCGATGAACTGTAGTCCAATGTACGATGACGTCTCTGAATTTTTAATTTGTTTAATATGATCCAAAAACTTTAGTCTAATGTGGGATGTCATGCCTAGACTTTTAATTTGTTTGGTATGGTCCTACATATTCAATTTAATCTCTAGACTAGATGATCCAGGAATATAACAATTGAGGGCTAGATTCAACATTTACAAAAAAAAAAATTCAAGGATTATGTTAAACAAATTCAAAGTTTAGAGACGACAATGCATATAGATCTAAAGTTCATAAATCACATTAAACAAATTAAAAATTCAGATACGACATTGCATATTAATCAAAATTCAGATATTATTTGTGTAATTATCCCTTTGTCTTTTACTGTGCAGTGTTTTTCGCCACAGGGAACAAAGAGCACATGAGTACACTTTCAGTTTATTACATCCACCAAACCAAGAACCAGAGAGAGAGAGAGAGAGAGAGAGAGAGAAGGAGATCCAGAAGGAAATGATGCGATACAGAGAGGTGCGTCAGTTTCTGTCTTCTTCTCCGTCTCTGCGCACCCTGTACTTTTCTGGGCCAATCTGCACACACCCATCTGTAGTTTCGTTGCATTTCTTGATTCAAAGACTCGATCTTGAGTCCCGCCCCCCC
>BCNH02000002.1:25188714-25221617 GCA_001662345.2 Metrosideros polymorpha var. glaberrima | reverse complement strand
CCCCCCCCCCCCCCCCCCATTTGTCATTGTCCAGGAAAAAGAAGCTAAGAAGGAAGCATTCAGGAAGTACTTGGAATCAAGCGGAGTCGTCGATTCGCTCACCAAAGGTTTCCACCTTTCTCTTGTAATTTCTCCTTCTTGTTTTGTTGGAGTTTAAATAGAATTCAATCCTTTCGATGAGTCTAACGAATGTCGTGTTGCGATCGGTGAATCCATAATGCAGTTTTGGTTTCCTTATACGAGCAAAACGACAAGCCCTCTTCTGCAACTGAGTGAGTTCTTTGCTGCTCTTTCAGTTTGTTTGGTCGATTCTTCAGAAGAAAGTTATGGATCGCTTTTGCAAATATAGAAGTTGAACTTGATTTGGTTTCCGAATATAGGATTCTGAGTTGCATATTAGTCCTTTACCGAACGCATCGCGAATTGATGATTACTTCTCTGCTAAATTATGGCAAACTGGATGAATGTACTGTGGTCTGCTAGTTGATCGGGGAAGGATCAAATGTTTCATGGAGTTTCTTTGCTTACGGCATGTTTGTTGATGATGGCTGCAACAGTTTCATCCAGCAAAAGTTGGGCGGTCCAACTGTGTCCGAGTATGAGAAGTTACAAGCTGAATTATCAGATCTGCGGATAAAGTATAATGAGCTTTTGGCTGCACACCAGGAAACTTGCAAGAAGGTGAAACCTGCCATTGAAACAACAATTTTTTTTTTGTCTATTAGCTTATGAAGTTTATTTATGGAGGTGAACTTAAGTGCTGTTAGCTGAAGCATGCTTTTCTTCATTGAGGATCTCGTTGTATAGATTGTATTTGGGAGCTACATTATCCAAAGGGTTGTTCTTGGTAATTTTGGGAATTAATTAATCCGACATCCCTCCGACCTTGGCCAAATTGCAGAGAAATCCCGTATGTTTTGACAAATAATTGTGGAAACCCCTGTCGGAAACTGTTCGATCCACTTAACTAGTAAACTGCGAAGGTGGCTTTAGCATGCATTTTCTAGTAGAGTTGAAAAGCCGATGTAGATCGATCTTCCATCGGTTTTTTTTAGTTTCTCTCCTTTTCTATACTACTTGGGCAAAAAAAAGGTATGCACCTCCTCTGGTGTAGATTTGAACTAGTCGATATAAAGGCTTCCGAAAGAAGATGTGGGGGTAACTATTCAAAATGCAAGCGGTGTCATTTCAATTTGGCCATAAGTTAAGGGAAGTCGAGGTGAATATGTCCTTTGATGTTGAGAATTTCATATTTAATTTCCTGGGTACCAAGGATCTGTAGCAGGGTTCTCAGTAAGACATAAGAAATATTTGTCGATTTTATAACCGACTTGAGAATCTATGGAGAAGAAGGAAAATGACTTTATGATACTGAGCATTTTAGAGAACTAATGGAGACTAGAATTTGTGAAATTGTAAGGGAGAAATCTGGACAAAGAAAAACTTCAAATTTAATGCGCTTTTTTTTACTGGATTATAGTCTCAGTTGCCTTTGGTCATTCTTTGATAAGTTTGGCAATAAATCCTTAAATGTGTGGATTCCAGTGCTTATTTGCTACCAGAGAAACGAGATTTGAAGGCCGTTGCTGTTGTGAATGAGCCTAAATCTCAGTTCTATGCACTATGCAGCTTTGATTGTCATTGCTAAGTAATTAAATATATGAGCAGACTTATCCTTGATCATCCCGCTGATAAGTTTTACTAGGAAGATGATCGGGGGTTCCTCTTGCCTATGTCAAGTGACGATTATCAGTGGCTTTCAATGTGGAGAATTCAAAAGATGACCGTTGATTCAGTTGCCATGGATTGCTGCTGTGTCTGTGCATGATAAATATGCTAGGGGTGCGACAGAAACCGAATATAGCTACCTCCATTTATTGAAAAACGGGAGTGAGTGAGGATAAAGATCTTTTCACTGTCGATATGTTATTTCTAAATAGAAGTACGAGAGCATATATCATCCAATGATCTAATTGCAGACATATAATCTACGATCAATAAGTGAGAAAACCGAGGTTCTGTATCACCTGTATCATTTTTATAGTGGTATGTAAGAAAGCACTTGTTGATTTGCCATCACAGATTCTGTTACGGTGCTTATGATGATGCTTTTGTGTGTGACTTTAAGCGAAATTGTTGGTCTGTCCTCATGCACTTTGTTTGTCATGTATATCTGTTTACTTATAATTCCATTTGATGGATTTACTTAATGTTCTTGCAGTTAGATGAACTAAAGAATCCACATAACATGGCTCCCACAAAGGAAACCAGTGATGGCGAGTGTTCAAATGACTCTCCGTATGAGTAGACTGAGTTTCATCGAGGCATCCTTCGTGGTAAAAACACAAGCAACAGAAATGAAGCCTCAAATGCATCACCTCATTGTCTATGTAAGCATTATAATCTCCATCGACACATTTGTTTATTTGTGAAAAGCGCGCCCTCTCTCTGAATTCTTATGTTTCACTGCTTATCCGAGTGCAGTCTTCATTTCATATCTATGATACCGCAATCACTCACGCAGTCTGTTTCTGTCTATAATTATGCTGCTTAGATAAGCTTGGCCTTTTAAGAGGTTTAGCCTATCTTAAGTTTCTTACAAGCAGTGTTCCCGTTGCCGTTGATTGTCATTTCTGCAATAGAACAAATTTATGGTTCAGGAGAAAAGAACGGAGAAAGAATGAGCTTCTATTCATTCAGTTTCTTCTGTATCTTCAAAAGAATAGTGCCTCCTGAACGAGAACCGAAATACATTGAGCAAATCAAGGCTTAAAACCAACCTTCGTCTATCGGAACAGCAAACATATAAACAGTTTTAGTCCATGTATTGATATGAAAATATTAAAAACTTCAAACTATCCAATTGATCGTCGGCTCATCGACAACTTGCAAGTCGAGTCTGATGTGTGTGTCCACACTTCTATTTCTTGAATACTTGTCCTAATCAAAGCCCGTAAGGTGTGCAGAACACCGCAAGCAGAGAAATCAGGATAGCCACAGTCGAGATCAAAGCCTGCACATCAGTGAAGAATTAATCGCATTCCGGGAAGCATTATGTGCTGTGGCAGCAAACTTAACATGAACAAAATGCAGAACTTTTGGTTTGCTTCCTTACTGCAATTGCTGATGCGGCTAGTCCAGCTCTTTCTCTTGGGTCTTTGAGATGGCAATTGCAAAAGTACAGAACCGTAGCATAGTACCAGAATGGAGGGAACGCAAACCCCAGGAGGAACCTGTCACATATTGTTCAACATCATGGCAAACTAGTCGGAAATTCAGAGGCGCGATAAGTATATATGTTCATATAATAATTTCCGTGAAATTTTTTCAATGATTTATAAAGTTGTATCGTGAGTAATCTTTTAATAGACATAAAAGAAGCAGAAAATAATAGATAAGTAATGACTTCATATTTTTGTCATTTTCCTTTTCTGAAGATATGTTGTATTTTGCAACAATCTATCGACTTATTAGAGACATGAAGGATGTGCATTGAGCAATGTCGTCTTTAAATCTTGTGGACAAGAGTATTCTAATACGTAAGATAATTTTTGAAAAAGTTCGAGACATCGCTCGTTTAAAATCGATAATTTATATGGTGGATGTTGCTTATAATTCATGGGAAAAAAAACATCTCGCATTTTTGCATGATGAGTTTGGAATATATAGATGACTGGATAAACAGCAAATTAACATAAGATCAGTGAACACAAGTTTGGCACAAGTACGATTGTCTAAGCCTATGATTTCCTGCTTAAGCAATATTGAATTCTAAATATCGAGCAGACCAAGCCTAAGAAGAGAATTGCTTGCTCGCTCGGACCCATCCATTTTGCACTTCGGGCCCGACAGGGCGCGAAGAGAAGGCACGGCGGATTGCAAATCCCCTAATCACGTCTACTTCAGAGACCGCTAGACCCGAGACCTATTGGCGTCGCGTCTTGCCGACGTTCGGTAAATGGGTGCCGTGAAAAATGGGCAGACAATAGAATCGTCTACGAACTTACGAGGACCAACCGATGCCGCAGCCGAAGCACGGGAGAGGCTTGTCGAAGGGTCGGGGGGAGAATCCCAGGGACGCCGGTTCCAGCAAGGAGAAATCCCCACCATCGGCGAGAATCTGCACGCCCTTTTCGTTTCCATGGCCATGCTCATCTGCAGAATCAAAAGAAAGAAAAAGAACAGAATCACAGGACAGCGTCCACACACACAGAGATAGATCATGAAAACAACATGACAAGAACAGAAAGGGACAGAGAAGTTGCTTGGTAACCGACGTGTGTAACGTGCTCATCTCTAACCTTGTCCCTTCAGCGTGACCTTATCGCTCTGCCTCTCCAGCCGATCTTCCATGGCGACCCACGAAGTTCCCCTGCAACACACACTCACCATGAAAACTATGGAGTCACAGAGAGAGAGAGAGAGGCTACCAGAGTGCAGAGACATGGGGAAGAAAGCGGGTCGTGGGTAGCTTTTTAAAATCGAAGAAGTTCCCTCTACATAACCGAAACAACTGTCGGCTCGGTCGGCGACGCCCAATCGGATCGATCCACGTGTCGCCCCTCGGTGGATTTAGGAAAATTCCGAAATAGTGAGAACAAAGAGGGCATTGTTTGACCAATCGAATGCGACCTTCGGTTTTCTTATTTACGTTTTGTTTTGCGGTTTCCGAAGGTCAACGGTCGGGAGGCAAAAATAAGAACCGGATTTATGGATAGTATAATAGTACCAATTGTCACGTGCGCCTTAGTGTTTTATATAAATTTTTGGGGGAACTTTTTAGCAATTGCACTTTGGGTACTTGTACTTTTAGGGGAGTTCGCTTTTGGTCCGTCTACTCTGGTTTCATTATGATTCTAGCCTTTGAACTATGCCATGACCACAATTTAATTCGCGGGCCCCGGACTTGTAGAGGAAAATATGAAAAAAATAAAAAAATAAAGAAGGAAAAAAAAGAAAAAGAGAGAATCTTCAAAAATCGTACATTGGCTATGCCACGTAGGATGACTAACCACGTTAGCGATTTTCGGTCAAAATTGACCGGAAGAATTGCATTGGTGCTTCGCCAAAAGGTTTTGGATTAACTTGAAAAAATTCAAAACTGAATTGATCATTGCACAATAAATTAAGGGCTTTTTGAACAATTTTTTCAAAGAAAATGTGCTTGGTCCAATGTAGAAGAACCAAAGAATTTAAGCTAGAATACCAAATGAATTTGGATGGATATTTTTCGGACCCTTTGAACTGAGGGGTAGAGTCTTGCTTTAAAAACCATCTTTAAACTTAACTTATTCTTGCAAAATGAACCGCATATTGCCGGTGAAAGCGTATACATACATGCTCGTGGATTCACATTACATATTAAGCCTATACTAGCAAAAGCTGTCTGACCAAGAAAAAAAAAAAAACCAAAAGCTGAGGGGACTTATCATGCAACGTAGAGTTAAAATTCGTCTTATTTAGGTTAGACGTTTGCAATGAGTGTAATCCTAGTTAGAACATGTCATGGGCGACTGGAGATGTGCAACGGATTCAATTCAATCTGAGATCCGGCTTGGTTGGTCCGGTTGCAAACCAATTTAGGGAAGAATTAATTCGGCTCTCGGTTATGAAATCCTAGAACAGTCCTTTAGCGTGGTTTTATTCTCTAATTTTTCTTTTTTCGTAAGAACCACCAAATCCTTTTCAGCCAAAAATAGAAAGGAAAAGAAAAAACCCACATCGGTACCTAATGTGACGTGTGTTTTATACATGCATAGCAATTTTACTCCACAAAACGAGTATATTTTCATAACTTGCGGGAGGCGAAAATTTCATTGAAAATGATGTGTGTGTATATAGATATATATATATGTATGTATTGGATATAAAGAGTCCTAATATCCCATGTTTATAAAGAAATGTAGATGTTGACATCGATCAATAGAAGATAAGATACACATTCGGACGCACAGATCAACAAAATCTATGATCGCACGTGGATCCCTTGTCATGGATTAGCGATCCGACCCGAAACCCGGCTCTGGTTATCCGACCCGTCGAGTCATCGTCCATTTGGAATTATGGCGGAAGAACAAAAATAAAAGGAAAAAAGTCAAAAAATGAAGGATCGAAACCGGAAATGCCAGCTAAGCCCCAATCCAACGGCCTGAAACTCATCATCCGAAACAAAACTCGAGAATACCGATTTCCTTCAGATATTTTTACGAAAAACAAATTAAAAAAAAAAAAAATCCTCCAATTCGCACACGCACAGTCTCTCTCTCTCGTCTCAATATGGAGCCCAGCGACAATCAGCTCGCCTCGTTCTACCACCACCACCAGTCCGCCGCCGCCACGACCGCCGCGCAGTCGCCGACCAACGGCCTCCTCCCAACCATCTCCGCCTCCTCCGACGGGGGAGCCCCGGTGCTGTACCCCCACTCGGTGCCCTCGGCCGCCGCGTCGCCTCCGCTGGGCCCGGCGAAGAGGAAGCGGGGGAGGCCGAGGAAGTACGGGACGCCGGAGCAGGCGCTGGCCGCGAAGAAGGCGGCGGGCTCCTCTTCCTCGTACAAGGAGAGGAAGGAGCGCGGCGGATTGGTGAGACCTTCCCCTTCGCCGAGTCCGTACTCCGGCTCTTCGAAGAAGTCGCAGTTGCTTGCTCTCGGTACGTTCGATTCTGCTGTTTGCTGCATTTTGCCGTAGGAAATTCCGTCGCGAATTCGTTGAATTTGTGATCGTTGCTTAATTCGGTCCGCTAAATTCCTCTCTCTCGCTCGCTTATGTGCACGAGCTTGTTGTGGTGATTATGTGTGAAGTTCTTAGGTTTATCAGCTCATTTTCAGGTAGAATTACTCGTCGCGGAAGTGCATACTACATGCTATTTTTTGCCTCGGCTTTGTTTCTACATTGTGGAATTGTCGCTCACATTCACTGTATCTTTCCATGAATTTCTCTTCAGTGGCTTAATGTACCTGTAGAGAAAGTTCACAGAAGAGCTGCAACACTGAAACTTACACTCTGCTTAAGCATCAAGATCATCTATGGTTGTCTATCATATGTTTTCGGTCACTATTGTAGTTTTCCATATCTATATGTTTAGCCAAGCAGGTCAGGCTTCCTAACGAGGAAGTTCACTGATCAATGATAGTTCAGGATTGTGTGCGTATGAGATTGCCCAGCAATTATCATTGGGGTTTTTATTTTTTTTGGCATTTCGAATGCGAGATATTATAATGAATTTGGGGTTTTGTTTTGGCCTCGAAGTAGTGAGCAGGACTTTTGTAGATAGTCCTGTAGAAGAATTATCTACAAATCACGTAAATTACTTCCGCAGGAGTGGAGGTAATTTTTTGTGCCTCTTTAACAAAATAATGTTCCCACCCGCAATTTCTCTCTTTTCTGTAGAATGTCTTTTTCACTTATTTCCCATGATAACTAGAATGCACCTTGTTCAACTCAACGTGCAATCAAGAAATTTCAGTATCTTTTCCATTACAGTATGTCTTTTTTTTCTTTTTGATCCACAAGATTTTAAGTTATTTTTATTTATTTTGGTAGCTGGCACTTGTCATTATTTACGATGTCATGCTGCTGCTTTAATGTCCTCTTTCTTAATGCAGGAGGAAATGCTGGACAAGGGTTTACTCCGCATGTTATCACTGTAGCTGCTGGTGAAGTATAGTTTCTCTAAAATCTGAAGCTTTTTTCTATGTCATCTTTTATGCATCTGGACTCTGCAAAGATGTCCCTACATTATTCGGAGCACTTATAGGTTCTTGCATTGAAATTCTACCTTTTCTATATAAATTGAGGACAGCCAGTTTTTGTGTCTCTAGTTTGATTCCTTGCACGAGTGTGTTTTCTGGAGTATATGTAAGTAATATATCATGATATTTCATATTAAGACACTTTCATCAATGCTTTTCATGTGACGATAACTTGTGGTATAGAGTGTGCTTACATGGAAATGCTATCCCATGTAATTAAGTTCTGAAGAGTGGGGCTCAAGAAGGTTCTCTGTCACTGTAGTGTCAATTGAGAAATGATTAGTACATTGAGATGAAGTCTATATTGTTGATTAACCGATGCCTCTTCGTATATTGCTACCATCAACATTCAGTAAGCAAGGGTGCACATGCGTTATTCATGCTGTATATTGGCATTTTCTACCTGGTGCTTTAAATATGATGAAAGATTATTTGAGACATGCTGTATGCTCTTATTATGTATTGTTCTTACTAGACTGCTGCCTTTTGCTTGGCTGTGAATAGGGACTTGTCAACTACTCTGCATATCCTGTTTTCATTTTCTGTTCATGAGAGTGATAAAACTGGACATTTGGTTAGACAAAATGAATACTCCTCGGTATGCGTGTGAGGGAATCCAAAGGTGAGGATCCGTTGTTATTTGATGTTTTGGATAGGCCTCTACATCAAAAATGTTTCTGGGTTCTGGTCATGTCTAAACCTGCTTTATAAGAAGCCGGAAATGAAATTTATTAAATAATTTTAACATCAATAATTAAATTTGCCGCAACTATGAAAGAGAGAAACCATACTCATATTTTTAGCTTATGCACTGCATCTTAGTCTGGATAAAATACTAAGTTGACACCCATCTTTTACTTTTGGGCAGTGATGTTAAGACCATTCTCAGTATAATCCCTTTCTGGGAACACAATGATTGTCTTTGTTGTCTAATATATATATCTGGTGGTGATGACTCTTAGTTCATCTTTCCACAAAAACAAATGCTAACTGATTGTTGAAAGATCTCCATTCTATGGGAACTCTGCTTATGCTGAAGTTCAAACAAACATAAGTTACTTTTGATGGCCATGATTGAGTTTATGATACATAATTGCTGACAAGACGTAAATTACCTTGCTGCAATTGAAACGGGGATAGAATTTTGGGTATCTTCATTTTGTGATGCTACCTTTTGAACTTTTTTGTAAACCTGATTTACTGAATTGAACAAATTATTATTTCATTGTTTTCAACCAAATTTATCTTCTCTATTCTTAAGTGTAAATTTTAACCTTTAAAAGTGCAAGATGTTATTCCTAGATGTCATATGCTATCTCTTGATGATGCAGTATGTCTCAAAATCTGACAAGATCTTTTTCAGTTGCCTCTGACTGTTACACTGTGTACTTGTATATGTGTTTCAGAATAATTTCCAATCAAATATTTTACCTTTTGCTTTGCACCCTGTTTAATATCTTGACAAATTTTAAGTTTCTTATCCTGTGCAATAGGATGTTGCCCAGAAAATTATGCTCTTCATGCAGCAAAGTAAGCGCGAGATCTGTATCCTGTCAGCATCTGGTTCGATATCTAATGCATCTCTTCGCCAACCTGCCACATCAGGGGGCAATATTACGTATGAGGTATAGGCATCTGCTTTTAGTCTAAGTAAGGATAAAGCAATTCCTTGCGTCGGTTTTATTGTCTAATCTGGTTAATCACATGTATAAACATGACTTCTGTGGGATGTAATTGGGTTTCTTATGCTACCTACTCTTTTCTTAACCTTGGGAAATAAAATGACTTTAGGGTGTTTTGCTCCCAGTATCATGCTATTCTAGCTTCTTTACATTGGTATCTCAATCGAGATATACAGCATGTCAGAAAATGAGAAAGAAAAGGAAGCAAATGAAGTATTATCTTACCATGAAATTGTTTTATGTTGCTTTGTCGAGGTTAAGTTCATCATAAAGTTATTCATGTCAGAAAGATTAATAAGAACATCATAATTGTCAGCAATCTTAGCTTCCTGCTTTACTGTAGGTTTGTGGTTTTGGAGCTTTGATGATGACATTTGGGTGTACCAAACTAGTGGGGTTTTCAAAGGCGCCTCGGGATGTTTTGGATTTTGCTATTTTAGCAGATATCGATATTTAACACCGGCATCTGAGTTTTAGCCCTATTTCCAGAATCCAGTCTGGCGATATAACATACATTAATTTATGCTATCGTTTGATTTGAGAATTTCCTTCTGGTAATACAAAAGGAAATTTTCAGTTGGTCAATAAATAATAAAATTGCAACCTTTTTAGCTTCTTGGTTGTATAATTGATCCAAACAAAAGATCATGGTTCGTAAAATGGTGAATGGTTTTATCATTACTGTGCAGCAGTGTTAGGAACTCTGCATCTAGAGAATAATCTCCTTGTTCTTGAGTCTTGATGCTGTGCGTACAACAATTCGAGGTCATACCATTCTTAATGTTGATCTTAAAAAGAGACATAGTTGCTTCATATTCTTACAAACTCAAGTCTATTAAATCTTTTGATAAGTTCCTACTATCTTCTGCTTTTAGGGACGGTTTGAGATAATTACACTCTCTGGATCCTATGTGCTTACTGAGCTTGGAGGTAGGACTGGTGGGTTGAGTGTGTGTTTATCCAGTACCGATGGTCAGATTATCGGCGGAGGAGTTGGTGGACCCTTGTTGGCTGCAGGCCCAGTGCAGGTATAATTATCTGCTTTTTAGCTATTGAAATGTGTAAATGCGACCAGACATCACCTTTTTTAATGGCAAATTGGTTGTGCAGGTTATCATTGGTTCATTTCTGTTAGATGCAAAGACCAACACCATGAAAGGCAATGCTTCTGGTAAGTTGCCATCACCTTTGCGTGGCCCATCGCCTTTGAGTGGGTTTCGCTCTGGGGTTGAACCTTCAGTTGCGAGTCATTTCATGGTACAGCCCGGGGCCAATATCTGACAGATTGACAACCTATGGGATTTTCTCGAGAACAACTTAGAACTGTGCACATATTGATTTTCTCTGGATAAGGCGTTTACTGTTGGAGCTTGACGAGCACAATACCATGTTGGGTATATCTAGGTGATAGGTTCTTTTTGCATGAAGTACTGAAATAGTAGGCTGTATTTATCCTATCTGGCGTATAATTTCTACTTAATCTGTACAGATCCCAACCCCTCATCACTCTTTACATAGGCGAAGCTGATGCTGCTTTAAGTTTTACACATTTGAGGTGATTGTACGGTGGGCCACCTTCTTTGTGCATATTATCGAAGAATCCTCTTATAGCCTCACTTCCTTGTGCATATTATTGAAATCTCCTCTTATAACCTTGCTTTTAGTGCCTTCCGGTTCTTTTGCATGATAAAGTTTAACGTCAATGAGCTCTTCAAGCATCTTTTAGGATGTCTTGCTGCTATTTGTATCTGGAAAATGGTTGCTTATTATCATCGTCGGAACTTAAGCAGTCCCTAATTCCAGATGCAGGTTTAAGTTTTTTTACTTCCCTTCTTTTGTGCCTACGTCATTGGCTTCACATGTTTATTACAAGTACCTTTCTGCTGTGGACTTGAATATGTCATGTCTTCTGGATTGCCCAAACCAAGCCGCATAAGGTGAAGTCACTATGCCCAGCGCCACCGCAACGTGGAGCCGATGTCTATTGCTTGTAACATCTGAAGGTAGTTGGGAGCTACATTTCTGTTCCGTAGGTCAATATGAACTTGTGCATCAGTGTCTTTGGCGATGACAACGAGTGAAATAGTAGTGGATTGAAGTGCAGCGAGGAGGTGCTTGCTTACAACGACGTCGATCCTTGTACCTGGCGCGGCTCGTTGTTTGTCTTGTGCCCCTTTTTGGCATTCGCCGTTTTATTTCAAATTGCAACTGATTAGTGATTATGAAGAGTGCCTTCCTTACTTATCCACTGCCTTTGCTGCACTGGACATATCTTCTGCCTATTCGGGGTACGTTAGATGACTCAGCTGCGTCGAATTACATCCGAGTTTCGAGACAGGAAGTCCACTTCAGCAATGACTGTTTGTCAAATCGAATCGATCTAAAGCTAATTAGGTATGGCTATGTCTGAGTTGTAACACTGTATTGATGTAATGTGCTCTAAATTGTAATGACTCACGAGGCACTACAATTATGGAATGCTTTGCCAAACACCTTATATGGAAATTGTAATATTCTAAAAATTGTTGTCAAATAGTCATATCGCACAATTTATTTGTACCAAGTGCTCGTGCAAAACCCTAGCCACTCGAAGAGTAAAATGGGCACTATTTGGCACTTTATGAGGATTTACCGTTTCTCTTGATAAGCCAATGCTCTCATATGTTTAGAGTTAGTCCTAATCAAAAGGGATATTTGTCAAAAGTAAAGGGCCCGTGCTTGTAAAAATCAAAATTAGAGAGACGAGAGTTACAAATGGATGTGATTTTATCCATTCAAGAGACTCCTTTTGAGTTTGGTCTGGTTGTAAAATTGTGATTGGATTTCATGTTTGGTGAAAAAGTAGAACTAGATAATTTTTCAAGATGCGTTTTAATTAATGTTGAATTTTGATAATTTACGTTGTAAGTTGCCGGACAGATTATGAATGACTCGCAGTTTTCTATTAACATTACTAGGAAGTAGGAACCAATCAATATTTAATTTAGAAAAATGACATAAATGGTTCATGAATTTTGGTCCAATGTGTAATGTGATCTTCGAACTTTTAATTTTATTTAATGTGATCCCTGAATTGTAGCTTAATATGCAATGTAATTAATAAACTTTTAATTTATTTTATGTGGTTTTAAACTTTTAATACATATTCAACTTAGTCGCTCAATTATAAGAAAATATTCAACATTCCTTCTGAACTTGAATTAATGAAACATCTTCGTAAATTAAAAGTTCATGAATCACATTAAATAAATTAAAAATTTAGAAATCGGATCACATTACACGTGAAGTTAAAGTTGAATAATTATTTGTGTCATCCTCCCTCTAGTTTACGTACACGAAATGTTTTTTTTTTTCCTTTTTTGCAAAAGGATCAGTGGTCGAAATCTGGAAAAGACTCTGGCAAAAGGAGAATGAAAAAAAAAAAAACCAAGAGACGGCGAACTATCACTTCATCGTTCAAGCTGGTCCGAGGTTTCTGCGTTTCTCTGTCAAATCCAAGGAGGGCCCTTCCCTGCCCTTCCTTCCTTCCTCATCGGTCTGCCATTGAGGTGAGAAATGAGCGAGGCAGAAGCAGAGTACTTCTCCAAGGACTTCGACTGGGACGACCTCAAGGACGACGTCGAAAACGACCCTTCACTTCGGCATCACTTGCTCCCTTTCCCACCCTCCGCGTCCACTTCTTCGCCGCCAGGCGTCTCGGACGCCTGGGGCAGCTTCCACGCTCGCCACCACACCGGCAAGTTCTTCAAGGTCTTGTTGCGTTCTCTTAGACTTTGCCCCTTTTGATTATTTTCTGATTTGATCGTGGTGGTTCTTTCTCACATGGATGGGTTTGTGTCCGACGTCAGTGG
Source organism: Metrosideros polymorpha var. glaberrima (assembly GCA_001662345.2). Taxonomy (NCBI): domain Eukaryota; kingdom Viridiplantae; phylum Streptophyta; class Magnoliopsida; order Myrtales; family Myrtaceae; genus Metrosideros; species Metrosideros polymorpha. The sequence goes on along the minus strand of BCNH02000002.1, from coordinate 25,208,336 downwards.
GCAACCAATTAGTCCCCACTGAGCGTGGCTCGTCTCTGGTTTTGGTCACACCCGATTGTGAAAGATTTCTGTGTTCGTCGTGTGTAGGAGAGAAGGTACTTGTTGAAGGAGTTTCCTGAGCTCGTTTCCTGTGGGAAGAAGAGTCCTGCGGTTTTGGAGGTGGGCTGTGGCAATGGCAGCACTGTTCTTCCCATTTTGCGGTATTTCGATTCGATTTCCAACCCAACCCCCCCTTCTTTTTGACACAGAGAATGCTCCTGTATGTGATCATTGTGATGATTAAAGTCACAATTTTTAGGACTCAGAAATGGGGGATGCCGTGATATGACATAGATTGCGTGTTGTTCTTGTAGTGGCAATGAGGATGTCATCGTGTATGCTTGCGATTGTAGCGGCGAAGCTCTTGAGTATGCTAAAGAGATGGTCGACACGTTGAATGTGGCCTCAATTGAGCGTCGCTTTTATCCGTTCCTTTGCGACTTCTCTCTTGATGGTTTCCCAATGTGGTTGGCTTGTGGTGCCTGTCGAGAGACTCCTCCATGCAAGCATTGTTGCTCTTCAGGTTTCTATTATTGCTGATTCTCCTAAATTCCTACCATTTGTTTAGGGCTTGATATGGAGATGCGAAATGCTCTGTTCAGGAGGTGAAGAGAAAACTGAATTGCCCTTGAGGGGTTTTGATCTGTCCAAAGATAGCTCTTGTCTTGGAGGTGTGGACTTCATTACCTTGGTATGTCCTACACGATTTCTTCTTCTTTTTCCTTTTTGGGGAGGGATATCAAAACTTTCTGAACATTCGCAGTGCTTGCACAATGTCTCGTGGAGGATATGATTTAATTTCATATGCTAGTCTGTGCAAAAAGGTACCATTTGAATTTCCATATTGCGATAAAGATGTCTAACTTAGTTATTCAAACATTTGCATGTTTCCATCTTTCTATAATTTTCCACTTTAAATGGCGATAAAATGGTGTTAATGATTTTGATCGATGCTTGCATTGGCATCCTCCATTTGTCATCTCAGTCAAAAAACCATTTCACTTATAATGACAGCCACTGTCTGATTTTGTTCTGTGTCTTGTAGATATTCACTCTATCCGCCATACCATTTCAGATGATGCCAAAGGCCCTTGCTGAGTGCTTCTGTGTTCTAAAGCCTGGTGGGTTGCTATTATTTAGAGACTATGGTAAGGGATATGCATATGCAGCATTAAATTATTGGGTCTTGGGTTGATATTGATTCTTAAATTGTTTGTTTCTTAACTTTGATCGTAAGTCATGGTGGAGTTCTATAATTAACTTCATCATGTCTGGGTGTGATGTATCTCAGGCCTTTATGACATGACTATGCTACGATTTGAATCGGGAAAACGAGTGGGATTCCGAGAGTACATGAGATCAGATGCAACTCGATCTTACTTTTTCTCCTTAGAGATTGTCTGGGACCTTTTCCTTTGTGCAGGCTTCATTGAGGTAGAAATTTATTTTTAATGCTGGGTTATAGTGCCATCTGCAAGTTCCATAGGCAATATATAAACTACATGTCATGAGAAAAATAGAATCTCAAGTGTATCGTAGGTTGACTGTTGATCAGTTTAAGTGAAGTTTAATGGTGTGACCACCCCAGCTCTTTTGGCATGTGTATTTGAAGATCCTCTTCTTTTCTTTTCTCTGTTTCCTGTTGTCTCTTTATGCATGAAGAATGCCAAAATGCTTCACTCTACAGTGAGTGTGGGAGAACTTTAAAACGGCAACTCTGAGCTTTCAAAGTTCTTTCGCTGTAAGCAGGTGGGTAGTTGCCTTGGAATTTGCGCTTCAAAAAGGTAGGCCTTGGGCTCAAAGAGCTTTAGAATAATTTTAGCAAACATTAAATCTTTCAATGAAAGGACTTTGGGAGTCCCTAGCTGCTTTTTAAAGTTTGGGAAAACTTGTCCTAAATCTCCTGTCGCAGTATGTTATGTTTAGCCTTTTGTTAGCAAATCTGTTTGCGAAAATTCCTCATGTTGACCTTTGCATATTGCAGGTTGAGCTTGAATACTGTTGTATTAAGTCGCTGAATCGACGAAGTGGGAAGAGCATGCGCAGAGTTTGGGTCCATGGAAAGTTTCAGAAGCCCAAGTAATCTTCAGTCTGGGGACTGAAAAGAAACCTCTTACTCCCATATGTATCTTGCTCAATGGCGCAAATCAGTTTGCACGAGGGGAATGTGCTCCTGATCAAACAGATAACATTTTGGAAGCCCGAATGATGATTTCACACTCTCATAGACAGTAACTTTGCAAGCATTGCTGTCGAGCTTGATTTGATATTGCGCCACATTCTCTGTCAGAAGGAGCATCGACAATCTGTCCATGGGCAGGCAAATACCCTCCACCGTTCCTACTTAATGGATGACCAATATCCTGGGTCCAATTTTGCAGGTTCTTTTACTTCAAATGAATGGCTTTCTTGTCATCTATTAAACATGCCGTTTCTGAACGCACCCATGTACGAAACCCTTACAATCTACCGTGTGCCGAACACGCCATAGAGGAAATGCATATCTTGACAAGGGGCAGGCTTCAATTTTTATGAGCTACTTCTTAGGGAATATCATAAGCACTCCTCTCTCTTTAGATTTTCTGCAACAAAGCTCTGAAAAGATCTTACAAGTTCGAGTTTTGTAAGTTTTTTCTGTTTCTGATTTAGATTCTTAGTCTCACTTTGTAATTTCAGTTATGCATAGGTATTCCAATCATCTTGATATCATCGAAGCATTCAGTTCAAGTTATTTGAAAACAATGTGATTATCCTCGTATCTGCCTTGTGTTGGATACTTTTTCTAAGTTCATTAAACTTGGTCGCATAACATCCTGCTGCAACTATTGCTCTGGCTTTGACATTCGTTTCGCATACAAGTAGTATGCATGTCATAATGTGTAATGTGTATAGCTTAGCTTCTGAAAATTTTTCAAGATGGTAATTGGTGGATAGTTGTGAAATTTGATTTTGGTGGTGAATTTATTCAAGGCTATCCATATCTTTTACCAAGAGAATTTTGGAAGGGAAGACAATCATGTTACTTACAAGAAGGCAGATTCACAAGTACCCAATTTTCGAATGGTAAGACAGATATTGTAAAACGGAGAGTAGTATCTTGCAATTCATAAAGTAATAACTTAGTTCTACAATTGATTTTTTTTATCCAATTAGAAATATGTTTGAACCATTTAGATCCCATTTAGCAAAAGAGTACTTGTGCATGCGGCGTTAAAAATAATGTGAAAGTTCTAAATGTTTTATCACATAACCTACTGATACACAATTAGGGGTCAAAACACTAAACATAGGTGTTGACTGAGCATGTGCTCCTTTACCATTGAAGAAAATAAAAATGTGATTGGAGATATTTGAGGCAATGGACTTGAATTTTCGAAAGATGAGAAGGGCAAAATCTAAATTTAGTTATCATGACAGGACAAGACAAGATGAGATTTATATGGAATATTCTAACTTACCATTTTGGCTATTATCTATTTTTATGCTATTATCATATTGTTATTATTTATTTACCAACTAGAAAAAGAGCACATGTTTCCCGTGTAGAAAAGAGGACACAAAATCGAACGTCAATAGAAAAATACATACAATTTAGAGATTTAATCTATTTCAAATAAAATTAAATCAACTATCTCCCGATAGGATATATTTAACTTTTTAACGTGTTAGAAATTTAAGGAATCGCCTTGCGATTATCTGCATTACTTTTGGATTATAATATCTTATGTTCTTCTGTATTTTGAAATTTATCTCACAATATGAACGGGCATTCACGGAATTTGCGTTTTCCTCACATGGAAAAATGTAAACCTTTTGTTTTGGGGGAAAACATTGGTGTTAGAAAAGTGTCTTGGGTTTGTTTCGTAATATAAAAGAGAGACATAGAGTAAATCGATAATGTACAATAAATTATGTGGAGGCAAAATGTGCTAAAATATCGAAACACTTTTCATTCATAATCCATACATTGTAAAATTTATTTAGCTATACCTACCAGCACTAATTATATTGACTTTATACGAGTTGAACGTGTAAGAAAAGAACTCGCTTTTTTTTTTTTAAATCAAAGAATATTGTAAACAATTATTTCAAAGGAAAATCTATGCGAAGTTCGAAAAGAAAAAAAAAATCTAATTGCAATCCCTCCACAGTTTGGGCCTGGGCCTATAAAAGCTTCAGCCCATCAAGCCCGGGAAAATTCTTTTGGTTGCCCTCCTATAAACCCCCTCTGTCCATGGCTTAAACCCTAGACATCTCCTCCCTCCCTCTCGCCAGTCACTGCGACGCCTCTCCGGCGGAACGTCGATTACAGTTCTCGAGGTTCTCTCTCTCTCTCTCTCTCTGCAGTTGCGTATACTGCTGATTTCACAGTCTTGTTGCATTGCTCGTCTCTGTTTGTGTGCGAGTGCATGCTTTCGTGTTGCGGTGAAATGGAAAGGAGAAACGCACATATCGAAGGCTTCCAGGCGATTTGATCCACGCCTGCGGAGCTCAAAAACTGTGCGACACGAAGTCATCCATCTCTGTATGCAATCAATCCTCTCGACGTCCGTTCTTTGGATTCAGGGGATTTTGACGAGGTCGATGTACATTTCCCCTTTACGGATCTCGATACTGGTCTTTTTGTCTCTCATGTTTTGTTGCGAATGGCATTTGAAGTGATGATTTTTTTTTTTTTTTTGTTTTGTTTCTCTTTTTGGGGGTATTGAGTACCCCGAATGATCTGGGAGTGACAATGCTGAAGTGGGGATTACTCGAATTTCAGCGTGGGAGATTGTAGTTGGTCAATTGGAACGGGATGTCTGGTGTGCTCAGTTCAATGAGTACATCATCGTTGGTCTCTCTTTTGGTTTATCCTCTTCCTCACTTCTCATTTGCTGGTTGTACACTGCCTGTATGTGCATTCATTGATGAAATCCGTCTATTCCGATGAGCCGTCTATGGAATCTCTTCGATCTCGGAGAGAAGGAAGAGATCTTCTGGAAATGGGTTCGGAATGTGGCTCCTATGATCTGATAAATAATTGAACCCTATTTAATATTCCCGCTATTCTATATTTTCTTGAAAAAGGCTCTTAAGCTACAGGAGGAAGGCTATGATAATTTAAAGAAGGGGGGGGGGGTGTGTTTGCAGCATTTTGGCTTAGTTAAAGGAAAGTCAATTAATGAAATACAAAGAAAAGAGAAGAGGGTGTGGGCGATTTATATATAGCTTTGTATACGTGTAGGTTTTCTTCTACTATACTTTCCTCCACACCCTTGGCTAGAGGAAAAAGTTCGAATTGCAAAGTCAAACCGCAGCTTCTCTTTGTTATGGTTTGTGGTCAAAAATCTCAGAAATGCTGTTAACTTGCTTTAGTTGCATTTTGGCTCTGATGCAACTCTTGGCTCGGAATTTGATTTGGAAAATTTGGTGAAGAGTACAACCTCATGTGCATTCCATAGGTTGAATTTACATAATTTGTTGTGATGATCGATCTCTGTGGGTTTGTCTTGTAACTCTCGTTTGGTCTTAGCTTAAGATGCTGACTCTAGTTTACTTGCACAGAGGTTGCAGTTAGGAAGCAGTGGCTAGTTTGAAGAGCATGTCGAATCCAAAGGTTTTCTTCGACATATTGATTGGTAAGATGAAAGCGGGCAGGGTTGTGATGGAGCTGTTTGCCGACGTCACACCCAAAACCGCTGAAAATTTCCGCGCTCTGTGCACCGGGGAGAAGGGGATTGGTAGATCCGGTAAACCGCTGCATTACAAGGGATCAGCCTTTCACCGTATAATCCCAAACTTCATGTGTCAAGGTGGGGATTTCACTAGGGGCAATGGAACTGGAGGGGAGTCTATCTATGGAATGAAATTTGCCGATGAGAACTTCAAAATGAAACACACTGGTCCAGGAGTGCTGTCGATGGCCAATTCAGGACCGGACACCAACGGCTCTCAGTTCTTTATATGCACCGAGAAGACCTCGTGGCTGGATGGGAAGCATGTCGTGTTCGGGAAGGTCGTAGACGGGTATAATGTGGTTGAGGACATGGAGAGTGTGGGTTCTGATAGCGGAACGACGCGGGAAACAGTTGTAATCGAAGACTGTGGTCAGCTATCAGAGAATTGATGGCTAGCACTGTCTAGAAGGTGGTTTTAAATACTTTTCTAGATTTGCTTATGTCATTGTGGATGAGCCCCCCTTAAAATTGATTACCATGCTGAACCTTATGTCGCAGCACTCACATGTACTATGGTGTTCTTGTGGTGATGTTTGATCCATAGGACTGATCGATGCGAGTAATGGTCGTCAAGATAATTCAATTTCGATGTGCCCAAATGTCATAGCTAGATCATTGAGGTCTCTGTTGTTTATTGGAATGATGCTTATGGCTAAATTGATACCAGTTAATCTTCTAGCCGTCTTTGCTGGAAATGAGTCGAGAGAAGTAGCATCGAGCGCTCTCGACTCATGTAGATTTGCCACATTTATAACCAAGTACCAACCCATCTCTCTTGCCCAAAAAGAAAAGGGAAACGGCAGATTACCCAAAGAAAACAGACGGAGGCAAGAAATAAGTCTCGTCAATTGTTTATGTTATTTGACCAAGTCGCACCAACACCGCCATGAGATCGCGCCTATATAGTGAGAAGCCAACTTTTTAAAGGAAAAGATAAGCGACACCTCCAGAATTGAGATGTTTAGTTTCAAAGAGTCAACAACAAAAGTTCCCCAAAATACGGTCCGCTATGCCAATGCCCTGGATTCAGGGTGGCACTACCTGGTGAGTAGGATAGTTGTCCTGTGGTGGCGGCGGCGGCGGCACTCTCCTAGGGCTTATCCTTCTGACTCTAATGTCGTCATGTCGCAACACTTGCAGTGCCAGATTCCTCATTTCATGTGAACTTGACAGACGGGAGCGCATTGCGGCCATGCCATTGAAAGCAGCCGCACAAGCTGCTCGATCCACAACTGCCGCGAATAGAAGCATCACCAGGAGCGTAATTGACCGGGCCTCCATCGATTTCTTGCCTATGCGCTTGAATTTTTAGTAGGGAGAGTAGTGAACTTCAATGGCGATAGCATGCAGTTTGGAGTTAAGATACTTACATGGGTATGAAGTTTAAAGTTCACTTTAATCCTCGAGACCAGTAAGTCGTTAGCCATTAGTTAGTCAACGCACTCGCCCGGTTCATGTTGGGTTGGGTGAAGCACCATTCGTAGTCAACGCACTCGCCCGGTTCACGGTAGGTCGGGTGAAGCCCATCTGGCAAGTTGACTTCGGATATTCGCTGACCGGAATGTGGGTCGTTGACTCCGGTTTATATTGGGCCGTTGACCCCGGGTGAGTGCGTTGACTACAAAATGGCGAGCTTTGTAGTCAACCCGACCCACCACTATTTGTTTGCTTTCCACCACGCAGCAAATCACGATTACTGACCCGGTGGACTTCAAGTGGGTCTTACTGTCTCCGATTGTGATTTGCTGAGTGCGCGCGAGAGTGTTTAAGAAGAAAGAATCCCGCTTGGACAGCTGTCGTAAAGCGGAGAGAATGATATTACCTAATGAACTCATAATTCAATAATTTAAATTTTGAGCGAATGTAAGTTCAACTAGATCTATTAATGAGCGCTCTCTCTCGAATCTCTACCTGTGAATATATTGCAGATTTACTATGCATTCCCACATGGTTTGTGGTCCGTAATGGACCGGATCCTTGCAAATCTTCTTGCTCTATTTGAATGATTTCCAAGAAAAGACCATTCAAAATTACCTTATTGGGTCATGTCCGTTACTTTGTGAAATCCTTTCTCGATATCTCTGAACAGGGCAATTTGTGTGCATCCTTGGATAACGGTCATGGCAAACGTTCGATTTCGTGTATAGTATGAAAACGGTGTAAACTACAAGAAATGGTCTCATCCTTTTGCCATATTCAATTTTGGTCCATGTGTTTTCATTTTGTAATGCATTTGGTCTTGAAAGTTATCTCCAATCAAGATTTCATGATAAATTCCGTATTTCTCTATGACATAAAATGGAAGTGCTTACTATGCACCGAAGATCGATATTTAGCGCTGGCTTGGAATAAGATAACTCATAATCGAGGAGACCTGTGAATTTGTTTAAGTTTGGTTATCGTACTTTACTTGTAACAGATTTGATCTCTAAACTGATTTTCGATCATGATTTCGTGATAAACATTGCATTTTCATCCAAATGCAGCCAAACGATGCTAATCAACTGTCCGATATCAACATGTTTGCGTTGAAGAGGAATGAAGAAACTGATGATTCCGAGCCTCAGAATAGTAAGCTTGAGAGCGTTATCATAGAATGAAATTGTTACTCCTCCAATTACACAATTGAAGATATCATCGTCCTACATTCATTATAACAAAACCTACATTCATCATGATATGAACATATATAATTCCAGCCAAAAAAAAAAAAAAGATTGGAAAAAATGTAAACCCTCAATATCTAAAATCTCAAGAGGCCTATGTTTTCTGAAGCCGTTTATATAGGTTAACACTCTGAATGAATCCTCTACAGAGAAGCGTATCAAGCCAGTCGACAAGCGCATCTTGATTCAAAACCGAAGTCCGAATATTCATACATACAAAACATGAGACCACATAACGCGCAAGTTGGTGACCAACCAAACAGAAATCACTGCACATCCATGGAGTCACAGACATGTGTCACGGGGCGATAGATTCGGATCGGACCCGTGCGGCGACTTAGGCTTCCTTGGATCGTTGGAGCGCCTTAGCCAAGCCTTCTTCGCGGATCACCGCTCTTGCTTACCCGAATCGTAGAGAGAGAAGTGTTTAGAGAGAGAAGCTCTGGGAGAGAAAGCTTTACTTCAGAATGTTTTGGATGATTCAAATAAAGGAGAGAGCACCTCTATTTATACTAGAGGGCCTGTCGTTACAACCGTTGATCGTTCTTTCATCTAAGGGACGAGATCGCATCTCCCTATCTATCAACCACCGACATTATTACATTTCCCCATCTAACATCTACTGACATTAAAGACAAGAAAGCTCTAGAATAGGGCACAATTACGGTATCGCCCGCCCCTGAGAACATTCTGGAGGCCTTCAGGGCTTCCTGCTCGTTCATCTTGATTTTTGCATGGTTCTTCCGTCCGTGGAACCTCAGGACCGTGATATTCTCCCCCACCTATTTGAGCGACGTCCTCGGCGCTCTCAGCTCGGGGTTTGGTTTGAATGGCCGAGAGTTGGCAATTCTTCTTTTTCTGCGATCGCTTCGTCTTCTTTTTCTTGATTGGATCACGATGCGGTTCTTGAACTCCAACATTCGTTGGGATGAACTCCTTGGTTGGTTTGGCCGACTCCATGTGGCCCGGCAGGTATGCCACTTCTGGGAAAAGGACATGGATTGGCATGCCCTGTTGAGTTGGAGTAGGAGGTTCTTCCTTTGGCTTCTCCAATTTTCGCGGTTTGGTGCGTGACTCGATCATGCGCTTCTCAACTCTTGGCCCATCATCCACGAGTCGGATTGTGGAGATCATCTTGGTCTCGAACAGCCCCGAAACCAACGGCACCATGGACGGGCATTGTGGATCCATGATGGTGAGCATTCTGGTTCTTGTATCCACTAGGGCTTTTGCACTATCGAAGAATTCCAAACCTAAGATAAGGTCGTAGTCGTCCAGGGGAATTACCTCGAAGTCAAGCTTGCCCCTCCATCCACCGACTTGCAGCTTCACGGCTCGGGCAATGCCAACAGTAGCATCGTCTTCTGAGTTTATTGCCTTGTATCGGTGGGTGGTTGGTTTCACGTGCAGCCCTAAGCTTTTGGCCGTTTCGCTTGATAAAAACATATTCGAGGCACCCGTATCAACCAAGGCATATAGTGTAGAACCACATACCTTGACTTCCACGAAGTACAAGTGCGAAGGCGTTGGATTTTTCTTGGGTGGTGCTTGGGTCTTCACGGATTTGGCTGAATTGAGAATCTTCACGGTTCCGAGTCGCAGCTCCTTCTCTTGCTATTTTGGCTCCTCGTCGTCATGGGTGGCCAGCAAGGCATTGATCCTACTCTTTTTCGGACAAACTTGGGTCCAATGAGGACCGTTGCAAATGAAGTATGGGGATAGTGGTGGATTTTTGAACCGATCCTTGTAGGAATCCCCTTGGGGTCGGCTAGCGTCTCCTTGGGGTCGGCTCCACCTCGGGTTGGATGATTTGGATGATCCTTCTCCCCATGATTTCCCTCGTGGATCCTTTCGATCACGAGTCACCTCGCTCAGTTCGTCTTTGTCGTGGTGGCGATCTGCTCCCCCACCATTTCCTTTGAATTTTGAGGCTCGGGTTTGGTGAAGTCGACGAGGGACTCCGCCACGATTAGCGCCTTGGAGAGACTACGAACTTCCCGACGCTTGAGCTCGAGTTGTGCCCATGGCTTCAATCCATCCATGAACGCTCCGAGAGCCTCCTCCTCCCAAAGGCTGGGAATTTGGAGCTTGAGCTCGATGAATTCCTTCACGTACTCTCGAACCGTGCCTTGTTGTTCAAGGCGATGGATCTTGCTTCGGGCTTCTTGTTGAGCGAATTCGGGGAAGAAGTAATCCCAAAACTCCTTGACGAAATCATCCCACGTGTTGATGGGATCGGCGCCTCGCTTTGTCTCGTCGCACCTATTACGCCACCAAAGCATGGCATTATCGACTAGGAACATCGAAGCGGTTCATACCTTGATCGACTCGTCTTGCATATTCACGGCGCCGAAGTACTGCTCCATAGGAAGTTGTCCACCTCTTTGGTGGATCGTTCGCCCTTGAACTCTTTAGGCTTCGGCACCTCTAGTTTAGGCGCCATTTGAACGGGCATGGCACTGTTCGCGATGCTCGTTTTGCACAAGATGAGCTCCGTCTTGAGCTCTTGGACTTCTATCCTCAAGGCTTTAACCTCGGCTTTGCTTGGGTTGTCCTCCTTGATTTCTTGGACTTCAACCCTTAATGCATCAAGGGAAACTTCGAGGGCTTCATCCTTCTTGAGCAATGGGGCCGTGGCTTGATTCACGACCGTTGTGAAATCTTTGCGGAGCGTATCTTCAACTTTGTTGATTCGCTCTCTTATCTCATCAAGTTCTTCAATGAACTCTAACATGGCACTCCTCATTCGAGTGAGCTTCTCATCGACGGCGGCTACGGCGTCCATCGAAGCGTCTCTTTTCTTGTTTGGCTTCCCCTTCGCTAGAGCGATCTTCTCTTGGGGAGCATCATCCGCAACAAGTGAAGCAATTACCTCGTGGTTTGCCATTCCCTCGACCGGTTGGTATGCCTCTCGATCTCTTCGAACGGATGTCCTCTACTTTGCTCTGATACCACTTGTCACAGGGCAATAGATTCGGATCGGACCCGTGCGGCGACTTAGGCTTCCTTGGATCGTTGGAGTGCCTTAGCCAAGCCTTCTTCGCGGATCACCGCTCTTGCTTACTCGGATCGTAGAGAGAGAAGTGTTTAGAGAGAAAAGTTCTGGGAGAGAAAGCTTTACTTCAGAATGTTTTGGATGATTCAAATGAAGGAGAGAGCACCCCTATTTATACTAGAGGGCCTCTCATTACAACCGTTGATCGTTCTTTCATTTAAGGGACAAGATCGCATCTCCTCATCTATCAACCACCGACATTATTACATTTCCCCATCTAACATCTACCGACATTAAAGACAGGAAAGCTCTAGAATAGGGCACAATTACGGTATCGCCCGCCCCTGAGAACATTCTGGAGGCCTTCAGGGCTTCTTGCCCGTTCATTTTGATTTTTGCATGGTCCTTCCGCCCGTGGAACCTCAGGACCGTGATACATGCTTGGCACTAACACAGCAACTGCGATGGTGGCGGAGGTGGGGGAAGTGGTGGAGGAGGACTTTGATGGATGGCAACATTGTGAACGGGTGGATGGCGGCGATCGACGCATCGCTCTCCTGAAGCTATGGTAGAGTCCCCGATAACGACGACAGACTCTGCCAGAGAAATGCGCCTATGGAGGTTCCCACGCGGCTAAATCCACCACCAGCGCCAGGCAGATGATTTGTTGCAGAAACAAGCCTTGGATCAAGAAGAGAGCAAGCAGACAAATACTACTGAACTTCATTGTTGATAACCAGAGCTGAGAGAGTCACAGCTTCGGCCTTTATCAATGGAGTTATGCTCTAGTTTATCTATGTAAAAACAGGAGTCCCTCTCTCCTATGTGCAATGTAAAAATAATAGAAGTTGATATCGTCTTGTCTATAAATATGTAAGCATATATAATAGTCAACAGAAGTTGTCAAGTATGACTAGCAGACCTCTCAACTTGAAGAGGCTTGAGAGAGAGAGAGAGAGAGAGAGAGAGAGAGAGATTGGATTGATGAGCAAGCTTTATGTTATGGTAATAACACTTAATACAACTGAAATTGAAGTTTGAAAAGTAAGTTTAATTCTTCAATTCTTTTGAATTGCCCATTTATTACACGTTCTCGAGCCAGCAAAAGCATGCCACTTCTCAAACCAGAACTAAAACAAGCCCAACTCCATGGGATGTTATTTCCCACCTTGACTAACTATTGCTCCCTGGAGATGGCGGCGCCGCTTGGTGGTATGCACGGTTGGCCTGTGGCGCCGGCTGCACGATTCCCGGGCCTATCCTTCGTCCTCCGAAGAAGAAGTCGCGCCCGGTCACCTCCAGGGCCATACTCATCTGATGCAAATCCGACGCATCGCGATGCATTGTGGTCTTGCCATCGAAGGTGGTTGCGCAAGCTGCTCGATCCACAACCGCCGCGAGTAGAAGCATCGCCGAGAGCACAAGCGACCGAGCCTCCATTTGTTTCTCGGTCTACGCCGCGCACGAATGTTTTTAAAAGGGGATTTAGGAACTTGAATGGCGATGGCATGCAGCTTGGAGATGAGATACTTCATATAGGCATGAAGTCCAAGTTCACTTCAGTAAGTCAAAGCATGTTCAGAGCCGAACTTCTTGAAAAACAGGGCAAGAACGATCTTTGCTCTCCACCATGCATTTGTAGTCAACGGCAACGCATTTCCAAAGTCAACTTGACCGCTGTTCCTCGCCCGTCCCGCCGTGAACCGGGGGAATCTCACAATCGCCGACCTAGTGGACTTCACGAGGTCCTGTGCCATTTAACGATTGTGATCTATTAAAGTGGAGAAATTGATAGTATCTACCCATCTCGTAACTTAATAATTTAAATTTTAGTGAGTGTAAATCCTACTAGATTTATCGATGAACGCTCTCTTGAATTTCGGAAAAATTACAAAAAAAAATCTTTATCCTATTGTAATTATGCCAATTTAATTCGAAACTCTTTTTTTCGGCCAATTGAGTCCTAAATCTTTTATATTTGTGCTAATTCAGTCTATTCGCCCAATTTTAGCCGACGGGAGCCAACGTGGCACATCTGACGCTGGCATGGACAATTTCTAATAGTATTTTAATATTTCTTCAAATTATTTATTTTTCTTTTTCTTTTGTCTTTTCTTTCTCTCTTTTTTTTTTCTTCCTTTCCTTCTTCCACTTGCCAGTTGCTGGACCTCGGCGATTGACTAGAGGTGAGTTCTCTAGCAAAGCTCGCCCCCGCCAGCCCCTAGCGAGGACAAATGATGAAGGCCGCGCCACGTAGGACGGCCGGCATCCATGTTAGCGATTTCCAACCAATATTGGTCGGATAGACTACATTAGCACAAACACAAAAGGTTTAAAACTCGTTTGGCACAAAATAAAAGGTTTATAACTGAATTGACACAATTATAATAAGTTTCAGACTTTTTTGGTAAATCACCCCATGAAAAGTCTGAACCCATTTTTCTGAAAACGGCTTTATTTGGAACAAGCTCCACTTAATATTTAGTACAACTGGATACCTAAAATCCAGAATTGAAAGTTTCGAATAGTTCATTTGATTCTTCAGTTATTTTGAGTTGCCCATTTATTAGATGTAGTTCTCGGGCTAGCAAAAGAATACAACTTATCAAACCAAATAAAGAACAAGCCAACTCCATGGAATGTCCACCTTGACTAAATATTGTTCCCGGGAGATGGCGGCGTATCCTGGTGGTACGAGCGGTGGGCCTGTGGCGGCGGCGGGCTTCTCGGGCCTATCCTTCGGCCTCTAAAGAAGAAGTCACTACGGGTTATTTTCAGGGCCATACTCATCTGGTGCAAATTTGACAAATTGAGATGCATGTCGGTCTTGCCATTGAAGGTTGTGGTAGCACAAGCTGCACGATCCACAACTGCAGCAAATAGAAGCATTCCCAGGAGCACAAGAGGACGACCCTCCATTAAATTTTATTTTTTTGCCTGCTCTTCAATATATTTCAAAAGCGGACACTGTAAAATGAAGGGTTATTAACATGCGATTCAAGAGGGGATGCTATTTATATTGGAAAGCTACATGATTTGCGAACTTGATTTGTTAAACGATGAGGCACATTGTTATGGGGTATCATAAGGTGTGCGTCACGTCACGCTTTGAATCGATTTTTCTAACTTTGACATTATTGGTGTATGCAATTGCAGCCCAATTCAGTTCATCGATTGGTACCATGCGTTAAAGAACGTAAAACCCGAACTTCTTGCGAAATACAAGTATAGTTTTCTGTCCACCATGCATTTTTCACGTCAACGGGCGTTTAAAAGTCAACTTGGCAGCTGCGAGGAAGGAGGATGGGCTTCAGTTGACTAGAGGTCTAATTTCCAAGAACAGACTAGGCGAGCATTGCGTGCGGCCATTATACTCAACTTCATTGGGGCTTAAAAGAAATATTTTGTTCGATCTAGTCCTGGATCAATATATAATTTCGTTAACAGAGCGCTTTACGTATGATCAATGTTGTGAAAATCGAAAAGTTCTTGTAAATTGTGCATAATCAATGCCCTGAGAGGCACTCGTTCATAACACCTTTAATCAAACCGAAATATAGAAAACCTGCAAGAGGGTCTTTTTTTCCTAGTGTGAGGGGTAGCCTTACAAACCAATCCCAATTTATAATGCCCTTTTTTCTGCATAAGAATTCAGTCAACTATAGGTTGGTAGGGCTCAAAACCACGTCCACCTTCCATTTTAATGGTTGATTATTTGGAAGATGCAGAGTAAAAGATGAAGGAGAGGGAGGGTCGAATTTATGACGGCACGGCAAACTCGAGTCGCACAATGAAGCAACACAAGCATATGAAGCTCCGTGGACTGGGGGGCGCCGCCAACTTCAAAAGACTAGTCGAGTTTTAGAGCCGTAGAATTATAATTATATACACGGGCGGGGTGCCAACTCGAGCTTGAAGGCTTCGAGTCCTTATGGTTTTTCTGCCGGGAACTATTTATCAGTCTTCCTAGGGGAACTGAGTGGAGTTTGTTCAGTCATTGTCTTTTCTTCCTCACTTACACAGCCTAAGATAGGTTGCAGCCTCCAAGCTCAAGTGTCAGGATCAACAAGCTCCACTGATTTCATCTCCTTGGTTGTCAATTCAACAGTATCAAAGTGCAATTTTCATATCCCAAGTGCCTTTTGATCCATATGTCTGCTCATACCTCCACTGACTTCCCATCATTGGTCTCTCCCATAACGAGACTCCCTTCACTAGATCTCTCCCCACCAATAGACTCCCCCCAACCCCATGAAAGCAGAACAAGAGTTGAGGAAGTAAAGACCTTTTGGAATCTGCATCCAGTGTCCATTAAGATTTGACTGAGCCCTCCAAGCAAAGCTAAGTGAGCTGGCGAGAAGTTTTGACACTAAAGCGATCTCCGTACCCAAGTTTTGGCACTTCCGCTGTCCTTTTGCCCTTCATTAAAGCTCGAGAGATCTCTAAAATCCCATTTCCCCTTGTTCTTTCGACACGCTCGGACTTTTCCACTTGGGCTTTATGTTCTTTCTTCTATTTCCCCCACGTGTCTTCTGCTATTTTCCTGCAGAACTGTCATGAAGAAAAGTGAGTCGTTTGCAAATTTCAATGGCCTCTTAGCTCCTTGTCTTCACCATATTCCAAAGTACATGAACTACCACAATGAAACTGTCTTCACACATTTTGCATTGCCTCAGGAATGACAATTATTTCACTTGGATTTGCCTTCCCTGAACAAAAGCACTTTAGTTGCTATAAATTAATAGAGGAAACAAAAGTTGCGGACTATTCACTAAGGATTTAGGAATAATCTTGTAAATAAAATTTGCAGAGACTCATTAAACGAAACTGAGAAGGGTCATCAAGCATACCATACTTGAGAATAAGGACTATGGCGGTTTAAATGATGAGATAGCTCTCCGTTTGTTTTGTGGAAAAATATCTCATCTTTTGGCGTGTGAATCGCTTAGTAATACAAGTCAATGAAAAATCTTTACGTAATCAAAGAAGATGATTTACTCTCTTCATAATCAGAAATCATCTTCCAAAATACAATTAGACATGTTGTTTGGGCATGGAAACTCCGATGCTCGTGACCCGGGTCCTTGGCGGCCGGGTCCGGGTCCCAAAGGTTGGGCTCAGGTCCCCATAGGTTGGATCTTCGTCTGAATCGATGCATCTGAGGCCGAAAAAGTTGGTGGGTTTGGCCAATTTTGCATATATTCATTTACTACCATAGTTCTGTTGGGTGTTTTTTTGTTTGTTTGTAGATTTCGTGCTTATCGACATCGAATCTGAAACTTGTGTATTGGTTTTTTGTGGTGTTGGGTGGGGTTTTGCAGGACTTGCTCTTGCGTCAAGTGTCTTGGGGATTTTCACATAAAGTGATTTTCCAATCTCTTGTTGTTGTTGATTGGGGGCCTCACTTGATATCGCTCTGATCATGTCACGTGAGTCACACGTGCTCACCAACCGGCGAAGATTCAGCTGGCTGGTGAGCTTAGAGCCTTATTTGAGAGTAAGTTGGCTGCTTCATAGTCTTATTCAAAGTCCACTCTAAGTATTCTTTTGAGATAATGGTCTTACTGAAGGTCCTCAATTTAAATTTTCCCTAGTTTGGAAGATGAACAAAAGGGAAAATAACGGAGAGGATTACTTGGACAACACGTTAATAGCGGTGAGTGTATTTTCACCAAAATGATTTCCTTGAAAATTCTGTAAGCATTTTTCCGAAAATATTTTTATTTGGAACAAATACACCTTAACATTCAATATGATCGGATGCCTAAAATCCAGAATAGGAAGTTCTGAAAAGTTCGTTTAATTCTTCAAATTTTTTGAATTGCCCGTTTATTACATGTGGTTCTCGAGCAAGCAAAAGCATACCACTTATCAAACCACAACAAGAACAAGCCAAACTCCATGATATGCTATTTCCCACCTTGACTAAATATTGCTCCCCGGAGATGGCGACGCATTTTTCTGGTTGCACGCACTGTCGGCCTTAGACGCCGGCGGCATGGCTCTCCGGCCTATCCTTCGGCCCCTGAAGAAGTCAGCCCGGGTTATCGCGATGCATATCGGTCTTGCCATTGGAGGTTGCAGTAGCACAAGCTGCTTGATCCACAACCGCTGCAAATGGAAGCATCCCCAGGAGCACAAGCGAACGATCCTCCATTATTTCTAGCAATGTGGAAATTGTGCACGCAGCTCGTGAGGCCAGTTCATCGATTTCAATGTCTTTAGCATTAATGGTATGCATGTGCAGTCCAAGGTCAGTTCATCGATTGGTACCATGTGTTAAGAACGTAAAAGCCAAACTTACTGCAAAATACTAAGTATAGTCTTCTGTCCAACATGCATTTTCAGTCAACGGGTGTTTAAAGTCAACTTGCCTGCTGTGAGGAAGGAGGATGGAGCTTTGGTTGACCATGACTGATTTCCAAGAAACGATTAGCCCGAGCATTGCGTGCGGCCATAATACCCATAGTTGTTATTCAATCTCAGTGCTCGAGATGTTTATTACAATCAAATTACCAAAGTTTCTAATTCCCTATTTATCACTTTAAAAGCATCAAATTTAGCTCAAGTCTCAATTCTGACTTCAACGTTTTTTGTCTCATAAAAAAATACCAACTTTCAGTCGATATATGTATATTTAGTCCCCGTCAAGTTTCTGCCAAGTGCACGTTGAATCTTTAACGACATCATTGGACAGGAACTTGATGGGGCCCAGATTTCGGTTACCGATCGGAAGTTGGAGCTTTTTTATGAAAGAACAAAAAGTTTGGCCCGAAATTGGGGCATTGACCTAAAGTTTGTACTTTGTTATGTGACAAAAAAAGGTTTAGATCAGAATTGAAACCCAACCTAAAATTGGTGCTTTTTAAGAGAACTTGACCTATATAATCAATATTTTGAAAATCGACAAGCCATTTTAAAGCATGTTTAATAAATGTCCTGAGAGGCACTTGTTCATAACCTTTAATCAGACTAAAAAACACAAAACATGCAAGAGGGCCTACAATTCCCTGAAGTGTAAGGAAGACTTACAAACAAATCCCATTTATTAATGCCATTTTTTGTGCTTGACCAGTCAGTCAACTATAGGTTGGTAAGGCTCAAAACCATGTCCGCCTTCCTAATAAAGGGTCATTATCTTTGGAAGATGCAGAGAAAATGGTGATGAAGGAGAGAGTCAATTTTTGTGGGTACGTCTAACTCTTCGAGTCACACAATGAAGCAACAAGAGCATACGAAGCTCCACAGACAACGGACCCGGCGCCAACTCGACGACATTCGAGTAGTAAAATGGTTGTCAATCACGAATTGCTCGACGGCTTGATCGATGAAATGCTTTCGAAAACCTGGCAATATACACTACACTTTGCTTGAGAAGGTGGATTATTGTATCCTGTAATTTTTGTTGAACTGCTCGTCGCTGAATGATTGGGGTTCGCGGCACGAACTCATCATTTGCACTGGTTATAGTAGCCGGAAAATGAGGTGGCTCCTTGCGAAGCACCAGCAGGAAGCAAGCGGCGATTGTTTCCATTTGCTTAGAAGTAGGATCTGCACCGGGATGGAACCCGAACGTATTAGTCCTTGTTCCTGGACTCAGAAAAAGGTCTTTCATTCATCTGATAAGAGTTTTCTTTAGTAAGATTTATCTAGCAAGAGTCACTAAGGCATTGAGGGTTCCTTCTGGTGGCAAGATATTTGATATCTTTCTCTTTGAATGAGATCTCGATTTCAGCAATGGTTTCATTAGATATATTACAACTAGTATTCCTCTTTTTTCCAATCCAATTCCTCCACCACTGATCATTGACCTTGCATTGGGCTTTCAGCTTTCTCAAGGTTAGCCTCTGGCAAAAAGTATCTAAAGAAGGCTTACCAAACGCTCTAGCATGTTTCCAATGGGTTTTGGAGGCCGCAAACCTCTTGAGAAAGCTGAACCAAACGCACTTGTAGTCCCTTCTTGACGAGCTTCACTAGCATTCCATTGCCTAAGATACTAGTATCCATTTCACAACTCTTTCGACCCTTCTAGTCATTCCAACAAACGATGATCAAATACGACTTTGTTTCTCCCTTTCCAAACCAACACATGAAACTATCCATTGCAGGAAGAGATTCTAAGGGCGTGTATGACAACATTTCCGTTCCAAAAATTAACTTCTGACCAAAAGTTGATTATTTTACTTTTATTCCAAAAGTAGA
>BCNH02000002.1:25176030-25188612 GCA_001662345.2 Metrosideros polymorpha var. glaberrima | reverse complement strand
AGGAGAGGGAAATTATTAAAATATACCATGTTAGCATTTTCCGTTAGTCTAGTTAATGGAGTTAACGAAAATGACTTGATTGCACTGTTTTGTCAAATTTTAGGATTTAATTGTACTTTTTACAAGTTTTCGGACTCAATTACACTGTTTTGTTGTGAACGAAATTGCTTTTGGAGTAGAGAAGTAAGGAAAAGCTACTTCTTTTTTTGAGGCAAAAACAACTTTGGGAGGAAAAAAACATTTCTAGAGTAGAAAAAAGAAGTTATTTTATCAAACGCATTTCTGTTTCAAAAATGAAAAAAGTGCTTCAAAAGTAGAAAATTGAAATTGCATTAACAAACGGATTTCTGCTTCAAAAGTGCTTTTGAAACAGTATTATCATGCGCATCCTAAGTTTCCAAATCCCTTACGAAGTTGACTTCTCAACTAGATGTGAGATTGAATGCCTCAAGTCCTTGCTGTTCTTCTTCTCAGGAACAATTTTATTAATCTCGCCAGCAGAATCGAGCAGAGCTTGTTTGGTCCATTCCCTTTTCTTCCTCATTCACACACAACCCAACTAGACCTTCGTAAAATCATCATCTTCCCAAGAATTATCTACAGAAGAATCTCTTATACATAGATTCACGTGAATCAATGGTCGCTCGTGTTCTAGGCTTTTCTCTACGATATATTTGTCATTGTTTCAGACGACCGATTTATCGCCATACCTCATCGCATCGACAGGCATCTCATCAGAATTTGCACCTAGCGTTCATCGACATTTGACTCCCCCCTCCAAGCAAAGCTCTGGCCAATTAAGGTTCACTAAGAAACCAAGAAGGCCCATCGAAGCAAAATACTAATTTGGAGATTAAGGAACTAATGGCGGGTTGACTAATGACTTAATTGCATGGATGATTCAAATCAGTGTTTGACTACTTGATTACTTTATTAGTCTCCGCACACCACGTAGCATCAGCATGGAGCGCACAAAAATCACTTTTTTAATGTTAATTAATAAAATTGAAATTGAAAGAAAAAAAGAAGCTATCGTGGGTTTTTAAAAAAATCAACCGCCCAAGTGGAAATTGACCAAAAAGCCCCTGCTTAGGTCACCCTCTTTCAATTTCAGTCCTCCGCTCTCTCTCTCATCCCTATTTCTCTTTCCACTCTCTAGTCTCTACACATTTCGCCAGAACCAGGCCCTCGCTGCGGCGATGCCCTAGCTCTCTCTCTTCGATCGTCCTCCATCGCCCATCCCCCGCCGTCTCCGCCTCCGTCGCCTCCGACCTCGGCATGCTCTTCTCTCGCTCCGCCTCCGGTTCCGCTCCCCAGCCCTCGAGCCGCGACCACTGATTCGTTGTCTCTCGGTTGACCTCCCTCGAGACGCCGGTGCGTGCGCTGGTGGTGGTGGCGAAGGCGGCTTCGTCGTTTTCTTCGGACCCTAGGGAGGATTTTTTAGATGGAGCAAGCGGTCTTGGACGACATCATCAACCGGCTCCTGGAGGTTCGCACGCGGCCCGGGAAGCAAGTCCAGCTGTCGGAATCGGAGATCCGGCAGCTTTGCTTGGCCTCGAAGGACATCTTCATGCAGCAGCCCAATCTGTTGGATCTCGAGGCGCCGATTAAGATATGCGGTAATCCTCTTCTCGCCGCTTCGCCTCGATTTCGTTTGGTTTGTTTTTGGTTAGTCTGTTATGTATCTGCACTGCCTTTTGTCTTGGTTTATCGTTGAGCTTAGTAGCGTTTCTTCTTTGTTAAGATTTTTCTGCAGTTGACTCTTTTGGATTAGTTCAGCTCAGGATAGATGGTAAACTGGGAGAACTGAAATAGGTTTCCTTCTGTTTGTTATGATGTATTGGGGTGAGTTTTTAACAAGCGGCATACTCTGTAGGCGATTTAAGTATCTGTATTGGATGCCTCGTTATGCCTGCTTGCATCAGTGGATTCTGTGTTCGGTGGCATTAGCATGACGAATGTGTGCTTTGTCCAATTTGTAAATAGTTTTGAGTGTTTGAGTTGTTTGTTTGCAGGAATGTTCTTCTTGTTTCCTTTGGAACTTCTGTCCTTCGAATGTCCACAGTGAATTCTGGACTTGTCCTGTGCTTGCTATTAATTTAAAACCTTTCACCAGGTCTTGTCAGTTGGTGGATTTGCTTCATAGATTGTGGGTAGGTTAAGGATAACTCAAATTGCACACTATATTGCTGTATATGCCTTCAAATTTTAGTATTTTTGTGGTATTGTCTATAAATGCTACCCGCGTGTATGTATTTCCTTCAGAATTCTCGAGTTGATTACCACATGACTGCTCTTTAAAAAAGTCGAGTATGCTAATGCCGTCCTCATGGAAATTGAGAGGAGGGTCAATGGGTTGTTTAGGTGCTAATACTCTAGAACACAATGCATAGAATGAGAGAAAGCAGAGACTGAAACTTGAGAATATAGATCTTCAAAATAGAAGGGGTGGAGAAAAAGTCAAGCATGACTTCTCAAACTTACAACCACTCATGCTTTGCTTGTTTGGTGATATTTTTTGGGCAAAGATCCATATTTATTATTTCTGATTCAAAAAATACTAGCGTTTAGTCTCTATTTTGGTCAACAGTGAGGTTGTCTTTCAAAACTATAGCAGACGAAAGTTTACAAGAGTGTATCTCTCAGTCTTTTGTAAATAGAAAGTATGAGAACCACAGCTTTGGTTGGTCGAATGGTCTAGGACTTGGTTTGCAAATTGAAAGTCGTGGGTTCGATTCCCTAGTTCATCCTTGGTGTCGAGAAAGCTAAGATCGGTCTTGGTCTCTGCACTCGCATCGTGGTGGAGCAGGGTGATGGGCTTGTTGAGTGGGCAGAGGTGCATGGAATAAATATGCGGCCTTAAACCAAACATTTTCTTGCAGGTGATTGGTAGATTTCATTGATGAGGTTGATCACTCAGCTTAAACATCGATAGTGACCCTTAGGAGCTGCACCGGTTGATTGAGTTGGTCGAGTAGGAGGGAGAACATTGGCCTAAATAGGCGTAGACATATAGACAGGGGCGGGAGAACAAGCATAGCTAGGAGTTACCCAGAGCAGATAAGGTGATGGATATAAGAGTTATTACCCTTTTACAAAGTGGCTTCTTTCTGAGTTAACTTTCACAGTAATGGCTGCAACTTTGTGAGCAACAGAGGCTGATAGGCACCACATAGGTTCAGTTTGTATAGAAAGATTCAAAAATTGTCCACTGATTCTCATATCAGTTTCTCCATTTGGCACTCTTCTGTTCTAACCATGAAAGGAAATTGATCAAGTTAGCTGAACTGAACAAATCTATGTGCATTTCATCAAACTTTTTATTGATGTTACGTGTTCAATTGTAATTTATGCTATGTAAGGATGGGATGAAGTTTCTAGGTTGTCTGGTTCTTGTGGAACGCGTTTCACAAGTTATACCACCTTTTTAATTGATCAACAAAATAGATATTTTTGGTCACACTACTCTGATTTTGAAGTGAACAGTCAGTGTTCATGGTTTAAGCTCGACTTTGATTCTGATGAATCTAATGCCACTGTTGTATTTGGCCCTGATTGACTTTCTATTGGCATCATTTATGATCTGGTGACTTGGTGAATGCTCCTCTTTTGGCTTTGTTGCTGATGGTGAGAACTTTTGCCGCTGATATTTTAAGTCTTGCTTCGAAATTGTTTCTTGATTTGGAGCTGATTTTCTGCTAGTCATAGTTTCATTTATTGCATAGGTTGTTGATTTCTTTTTCTGATTGTATCATCAGGTTTAATTGTATTATCTTGGTGGAATTTAGCTGCTTCTACTGAATGCTTGTATTTCATTCAACGTGCTCTATTTCATCCTGTGAAGAATTGACAGTTTTAATGATAGCAGATTAAAAATCCTTCCAAAAAATCTCATAGCTACCGAAAGAATGTGGCATACTTTTGGCAACTGAGCTGATTTCAACATTTTTTTCCTTCTCAATCAATATATCCACTGCTCAACCCACTCTGTCATAAATCCCTCTTCTGAGTATGTCTTCTAGTGCAGTGATGTCCTGAGATTTTTGAATAAGACGTGTAGTATGCCGGGAAATGTGCAGCTCTCGAGATATTTGAGTTGAACTAAACAAAAGTGTAATTCTCAGGAAGAAAGATTTGACATGACACGGGGATTGGTTTTTCCTTTAATTGAAAAGAGCGAGCTACTCATTTGTCTATCCTAAATTTGCACTAAGAGATGCTATATGAACAAATGTATTGATATTATGTGCAAAATTGTTTCGAGAAAATCACTTTTAATTTGAAGTTCCTTGTGATTGCACTGTTTGTTTGCTGTTTTAATTCAAATGAGTTTTTTAAGGCCTCAACTACATAATATAAAAATGGCTCGTAGTGGATATCTATGAGACTCTGCTATATGCTAATCCAAGGTGGTAATCGTGTACTTACAGGAATTAAAGATACTTACAGGAATTAAAGAAGTCAGTGTTACATGATGATGTATAGCATGATCTATCCCATAGCATAAGATGTATATTTGTAATCCTTTGCAAAACTCAAATTGGACTCTTTTGGATAACCTTTTGGACAATATTTTTTCTCAAGTCTAAAATGTTCGCAGACTAGTGCTCTAATTAAGAAAGTACTTAACTGGCATGCACAGATCTGAAGGGTGTAATTTGACAAAATATAGCAGGATATAGCTCCATCGTTATACAAATAACGTAAAAGGAAAAAAGAAAAAACAGTACTTGAACAATTTTTTCTGAGCCGAAAGTTCATACATTTGCAGAATAGGAGAAAGAAAAACACTCAGCAAAACCTTCAATCATATTAAGGATAATAATATGGTAGCTTGTTTGCTATATGATACATACAAATGGTCCTTTTTATTCCCCAGAACATCGACTCAAGTTTTTGTTCAAACTGCTGCCTGTTTTTTTTTTTTTTCCTGAGCATATTCCGTTCTTTTTATCTTTCGACGAACTTTTAAAAATCTAATGACAAGGAAATCTTTTTCTTGAATTTCAGGGGACATTCACGGACAATATTCGGACCTTTTGAGACTTTTTGAGTATGGGGGATTGCCTCCTCATGCCAATTACTTGTTTTTGGGGGACTATGTGGATAGAGGCAAGCAAAGTCTGGAGACAATATGTCTACTCCTTGCATATAAGATTAAATACCCCGAAAACTTTTTTCTCTTGAGAGGAAACCATGAATGTGCTTCTATAAATCGGATATATGGATTTTATGATGAGTGTAAGAGAAGGTTCAATGTCAGGTTGTGGAAGATTTTCACAGACTGCTTTAATTGTCTGCCTGTGGCAGCCTTGATAGATGAGAAGATTCTGTGCATGCATGGCGGTCTTTCACCTGACTTACACGATTTAGACCAAATCAGGAACTTGCAGCGTCCCACGGATGTACCAGATACGGGTTTACTCTGTGATCTTCTCTGGTCAGATCCTAGCAAGGATGTACAGGGCTGGGGAATGAATGACCGAGGAGTTTCTTATACCTTTGGGGCAGACAAGGTGACAGAGTTTCTTCAGAAGCATGATCTGGATCTTATTTGCCGTGCTCATCAGGTTTTTTTTTTCCTTCAGTGCCTTAATTAATTTTACGCATTCCAACTTGAACTGTTTCCACTCTCTTCAAGCCTCAAAATGACTTGGACAAGCGCTAAAATATCCTATTTGTGGATCCTTGGATACCTCCTGCTTTTCTTTCTTCTTCTCTTTTCCCTCTTTTACCTTTTTATCCCCATAAAGGTAACTCATGGCAATTTAAGTCATTGAGTTGCGGATGCTTTTGGTCCATGCTTCATTTGTGCAGTTATTTGTTATGATTTTTTTGGAGGGTGGCACTTATGTTTTGATCGCATCTGGTGGTCTTTTTACCATGTTGTTTGTTTGCAGGTTGTGGAGGATGGCTACGAATTTTTTGCTAGCCGGCAACTAGTAACTATATTTTCGGCACCTAACTACTGTGGGGAGTTTGACAATGCTGGTGCCATGATGAGTGTTGATGAGACCCTGATGTGCTCTTTCCAAATACTAAAGCCTGCTGATAAGAAGCCAAAATTTAACTCTGGAGGCATGATAATGACCCCTGTTAAGCCTTTGAGTTCTCCTTCAGGAACTAATGCTTTTGGGAGCACGACAACAGCAAAGCCTGGAAATCCTCCAACTGGCGTTAAGGTTAGTGCGATTCTTTCATTAAATAGAGAACTTGATGCCTTATGTTTATAGAGTTCCATGTAAATACGGGCATCTTTTAATCTTGATTTTATGTTATATGTAGCTTCAATCTTGAAATTCCAGGACTCTTTGGTCGGGCTACCTAAAATTACACAATCGGATGAAATGTTTGTTGGCATAGGATATAGACAAATGGGGAGATAAAATTTTGAAGTACTGAATTTGCAAATAACTTGGGAGTGGAACAAAGGCATTTGTTGAATTAGAATGACAAGTGGGCATGTTATATTGTGAGAGGATTGAATTATTTACGGAAGAAAGTTGACTAATCGCATCTAATTTCTTGTTTTAATTGATTGTTGAATCTAGAGCGTTGTAACCAAAAACTATTATGGGGATGTTTTTCTTTACTTCTGGTCCTGTCAATCTGGTTCACCTTCTGACCAAAAAAAAAACAAAAAAATCTGGTTCACCTGCAATTCTGTGCCATTAGTTGGTCCTTTTAATAAAGTTTGGGAATAAGTGAGGGCAAAAGATAGCCTTAATGATTTGTCTATATAATTTGGGTCTTCGCTCTTTTTTAGTTTTTTTTTTTTCAGGAAGCTCAAGAACGGAATAGTATATTTGACCTTGAATTGAGCATTCTGTTAATAGTACTGCAACTCTGCTGAGTGCTTACCCACAGGTGAGCAAAAGAAAGGTAAAGAAGCAGAAATAGGGTTTGATGACAATTAGGTATCTGACCTAGTCAAGAATTGGAATAGGTGGTGTTCTCCGATTGTTTAACAAAAACAATCCTTAGGCAATGAGGATTGATAAAGCCACACGGACAAATCTATGGGCAAATTGTTTTGGCATTTTCCTACTTGCACTAATAGGTTGTTGATGACAATTCAGACTTCTTGCAGAAAGCTTTGGATTTGTTTGGAATTAGTTAGATAATCTTCTTTTCCTTTTGAAAAGAACATTTCAGATTTTTAGCTACGAGCTATTTCTCAAATTTTCTCTTTTGACAACTTTTGGGGAGAATATCAGTTTTGAGGACAACAGCATGAAGTTTTGGGAATTTAATCTTCAAACTCGCTAACTAAACTATCTAAGCTATTATCCATTTAAACTGCTCCAATAGTAGGACCTCTGTTGGTCTCACTTACACAGATTTCCAATTTTAATAAGCTTGAAGAAAAAGATCCAAAAGATCCAAAAGATATTGTGTGCGTGTCACTGATTTTTTTATATATATCCAAGAAAGTCTGTTCATGATATTCCCATCTTGCACATTGCTGCCACTTCATGTGTGGATTGGGTACAATGTTGGGAAGTGAACATAAACAAAGTAAGTATTGTTGTGATTTTTTATTCTCTATGGATCTTGTGTTGTGTCAATTGTCCTGGTTGTGTAACTGTTCAAGACATTATTTTACTAACTTCTGTGGAATGCGACTGTGAAAGTTTTATTTGTGTATATTTTGTGAAGTCTATGTTGTATTGGTCATTCACATGGGCTTCTGTTTTTTACTTCAAGACATGAGATTAAGCAATGTGGCTAGTCAACAGTTGCTGTAAAACTTAATTAGAGTGGGTATATGTCATATGCTTCTTTCTTACATCATACCTGTTCATATTACTTTCCATACACCATGTTTATCTCTTGTATTATTTTTCAGGCTTTCCTTGGTGCAAAAGTATGATAAGTAGGTAGGTCGGTGGAGAGGCACTGAAAGTCCTGTACGCACAGAGCACGTCAGGATTGCACACGGAGGAAGCTTGGAATCCTTTTAATGTTGTCCAAAATATGCTGCATTGTAAAGAAGTGGGAGGGGAAAAGATATTGTTTTCCTTGATATAAAGCTGGGTTCGAATTTTAGAAGGCAGTAACTGCTTTCGCCTCCTCTTTGTATACTAATGGCTGCCTCAGTTGCTCATAATTATTAGAGTTCCGCTCAATATTGCCGTCATCTGTGGTTGAGGCTGTGAAGAATGTGATTTTGTGTCTTTAACCTCACTTGAAGAACCTGCTTGGACTTCTCTTCTATCATTTGACAGTGTTGTTTCGGTTTCTTTATGAATTGAGCTCTAGTTGTTTTTCCATCACCTGGAGTAAACTCCATGGAGTAGAGTAGTATGTGCGTCACGGAAGGCGCGTTAGTGGTTGGTGTCTACTGACCGACCCATCTGTCACAAAGACATTGTCCGCTCGTTGGTCTGCATTTTTCTGTTGTCAAATTGTGTAACTGAGTCTTGGAAATTTTGATGGTGCCCCTTTTGTCGGGATTCAGTTGATTGATCGGGAATATGGTAAAAACTATTACATGCTGCATCTCAGCCCGTCATTGGGCGTATAAGATTTGAGTCCTTCCCGCTTGAATGTGTTTGCTAATCTGCTCGTGTAGTGCATTTCTGCTGCACATGCCTTTTCTAGCATCGACTCCTCTGATGAGAACTGGGCTTCCGGTTTCGCCTCTGATTGTATGGTCTATGCAAAAGGGAAGGCTTCTTTTGCAGTTGCTCATGTTCGAGAAGCAAATTATAAAAAATTATACCATTGTTACGATGATGATATGTTGGGGCTCCTTTTATCATCCTAAGATCTATTATATCAGGGCTGGACAAGCTTCGTTAATGTGTGCTCCCTTGGCTAACTTGTCGAAGTAACTAATTTCCTATTTGGTCATCTCTTGTCGTCTGTTCTATTATTCTGCCGAAAGAAAGTCCAACTTAGCCACCCTAAGAACTTATCATATTTGGTCATGCGCTTCATGATTTTGCATCAAATCAAATTCTGTATTCAGTTCTCAGGGCATCTAGATGAGGGGTCGTTGGGTGGGCGTTTTTTTTTTCTTTCTTAGGTGTAATTCATATGATGCTATTGTTGGCTAAGCAGGCAAAATATTCGCCATGGAAAATTGAGATTGATTGCGCAGATAAGTCGCAAATTGAAATGTGATTGTTGTAGGAGATGCACATATGCTTCGTCTGAAGTTTTTGGTACGACGGAAATCTGTCCGCTAGGACGGCGATTGATATCATGTCATGTTCAGGTCATGTTCTAGAGTCTTGTTAAGAAAATATCATTCCCAATGATGTCGTGTTTTTACTATGCGATGCTTGTGGACATCTGATTATAAGAATTAGCTCTCATTTAACGTTGGTCGATCAAGAAACAACCGACAGGTTTATGAAATGTGCTTCTGGTGGCATGGTGGCATTTTACGGCTTGTTCTTTGCTTCTTCTTTTTTAATTATTATTTCTTGGTTTCGTAACAAAAAGGCTATGTCTAGGGGTGAGCGGTTTTAGGGTCGGTCTAGATTTCACCTGGAATTTAAATCCATCTGTCGGAATTGGTTCTTCAAATTTTTGAAACCTGGAACCTAACTTGAAATCCAAAACTTATCTTGCAAGTTCCACATTTATTTTTAATTGAACGATAGAAGTGAATCATTTTTAATGATTATCATTTGCTGCTATAATTAACTAACAAATGACCATAACTTATATTTAGACACGCGATGAAAATTAGACATTAACTAAGCAAAAGTCTCAATCATGAATATTACCAAAAATGGAAGCTCAGACTAGTGGTTCCAGATTATACACTCATCACGGGCGTCATGGAAACAAGAAAAACACAAACTTATTCCAGGATTTGGAACTTGCCTTGCATACTCAAGAACTTGAAACCAGTTTTCCGATTATACCTTGAAATTATGTTCGCCCTTAACTATGTCCATGTAGATCAAGCTCTCAAGGAGCATTAAGGGCCTATTTGGTAACGTTTCTGATTCTCCATTTTTCTATTATTTTGTTTCCTGAAATAAAAAAAAAAAGAATAGAAACCCTTTTGGTAATGTCAATCAATTTTTATATTCCCTAAAATAGAAAAGTGGCTCGGGAATAGATTTGGAATAGAAATAAAAAATAAAAAAATAAAATGAACCTTTTCCTCATAAACAAAAAGAAATACAATGTCATTTGAAAGAAACAAACTCAATGTAACCTAATACTCGTCTTTACAACCACAAGTCCACGACCTGCTAGTGACCCATATGAGTCGTCAATGGCTGGCGCCACCTCTGATCCCCAATTACCATTGCCAGTCATTGGTCACCAATCATCACCGCAGGTCAACATGACCGATTGTCGTCGCTGTCGCCAATGGTCAATTATCGGACACCATCGCCAGTTGCCACTGACAGTCACCACCGTTGGTCATTGGTCGCCGTCATCGCCGTCGCCATCTCCAGTCACTAGGCACTGCTACTGGTTATCAATCACCACCGCCGATTACCGCAGCTAGTTGCCGTCGCTACCACTAGTCAACGTCGTCGCTAGTCGCCACCACCAGTCACTGTTGCCAATCACCATTACCGCCGATCAAAATCACTAAATCAAAAAAAATATAATATAAATTTTTAGGGTGGGCATTTCTGTTCTTTTCTATTTTAGGAATAGAAATTTTGTACAGTTACTGAACGCATTCTTCTACTCAGAAACTCATTTAGGGAGTAGAAATAGAAAAAAAAAAACTAATTTTGAATGGAACAATTTCTGTTCAGTAATAGTTTTATTGGCCAATGCTATCAGCATAATCCATGTGAATCTACAGTGTACAAGGACAGCAAGTACGAATAATTTCTGCTCATAAATAGTTTTAGGGCGCATATGACAATCATTTCGGAACAGAATTTCTTTTTCAGAAATAAGTTTGGAATAGAAGTCTATTTGGTAGCGTAATTTCAATTTTCTATTTTTGGAACAAATTTTTGTCCTAGAATTAGAAATGGATTAGAAATCAAAAGCAAAAAATTTTCTACTCTTTATTTCTGGAATATAAATATTTTTTTTTACTCTCTTCTCTCTTTCAGCTTCCCTCCTCCTCCCTCCCCTCCGCCATCTTCGCCCGCCGACCGACATATGCCGTTGTCCGACACCCACCACCACCACCGGTCCAATGTCCACTGCCATCTGCCACTGGTCCCCCATTGCCACTTGTCCATCACCCCCACCACCGTTCGCTGCCGTTCGCCTACTGCTGTCCACCGGTTGTTGATCCAACATCCACCACCCACTGGCGCATAGCTAACGTCTGCCACCCCCACCACCAGTTGCTAGTCCGACGTCCATTGCCATCCACTTGCGAATGGCCAATGTCCACCACCATCGCTGGTTGCCGTCCACCGTCGTTAGAGAAACAGAAATCTTGTATCGTTATCGAATGCGTTTTTTTCTTAGAAACTTGTCTAGAAATCATAAATTTATTTCTTGCTAGAAATTGATTTTTGGAACATAATGATTGTCATTCTCGCTTTTATTGGCCAACGCTATAAGCAAAATCCATGTGAATCTACAATGTAGAAGGACAATAAGTACGAATAATTTTTGTTCAAAAATAATTTTATTGGTCAACGCTATAAACATAATCCATGTGAATCTACAATGTATAAGGACAATAAGTACGAATAATTTTTGTTCAAAAATAGTTTTATTGGCCGACGCTATCAGCATAATCCTTGTGAATCTACAGTGTACAAGGACAACAAGTACGTACATCAACTTCAAAAAGCAGAACTCAAATTAGCATGAGCATAGTGACAAATCCTTGTTTGCTGCAGATTTTCATGTGGGGTGGCTCCACTCCTCAGTGTCTTGCCGGCCCACGTTACGAGCCCGGGCACGTCTTTTTTCAAAATATTATTTTTTTCTGGAGAAAATATGAAAAAGAAATTAAAAAAAAAGTTGAACTTATCAAACTAACATAAAAAGTAATTAGTCTGATAAAGAAATTAGTTTTTCTTGATCGAATTGTTGATAGTATATTATTTTTTCTTTACAACATTATTTCACTTGCATAAACAATTCATAAAAAGTTCTTTTTATGTGAGTATACCTTTTATAATTTAATTTTAGAATAATCGTCTTTCATTTTGAATAAATTAATGTATACATATACTTTGTTATCGCCTGATACAACATGGGGAAAAAAACATTTGTTATAAATGGAATTTTTTGCGATGTTGTCACCAAATAGGGAAAAGTACCAAAAATATTTTTTTTGGTACTCCTAAACCACTAAACCAATATCCGGAGGATAATTTCTCTTTTTCATTTGTAAACTTTGTACCATGCTTTCATTTATTTCATTTCCCTTAGGGGTCCAATGCAAGTCATCAATCCATCCTTTTTTTTTTTTTTTCCTTTTGTCTTCTTTCTCTACGGACAATTTATTTGTTGATTTAAAACTATAGTTTTTTATTAGGTTGTCACATGGTAGGGCCCCAATTTTGCGGTTGGAAGTTTGGTCCATGGGGTAGGTGTAAGGTTGCGATTTAATAATATATCGACATGTACGACTTATCACATGATACCCCGAAACATTTATCATTGCTTGTCCATTACAGA
>BCNH02000002.1:25148662-25175550 GCA_001662345.2 Metrosideros polymorpha var. glaberrima | reverse complement strand
TCATGCACATGGGGGTTTGACAAGAAATTCATTTATTTTATCTATTTCTTCAAAAGAGATTGTCGAAGTTCTTCATGCTGCAATACGTTGACCATTGATAAGCTATCAAGACTTTAGATTAAATGGATTTTTTTCCCCAAAAAAATGGTATTAACTCTACACTCCTCATTTAGAAAAAGAATTCAGAAAGACGCAATTCCAATGAGAGCAAATAGCTCAAATACTAAGACTAAATTTATGAAAATAATTTCATAAACAAATCTTTTTTGTACTTATTATGCCACCGATTTTGCCTTCTTGTATTGAGATCAAAAGTGAATAGTATACTTTAAAACGTCAGAATAAGAGCAAAAATTGTAACAAAGTACTCATTTAGGGACTAAAATGAAGAACGCACCAAAAAATAGGGATCGAAATCTTAATTTTCCTTATTCGATTTTTTCTTATTCTTAATAAATGTGGGATTGGAAACATAATGAATATAAACTATAAATAACACAATTACTCAAGCTGCTACGCAACTTGTGAAACCTTACTAGGTACCTTGAACACTTGGATGAACTCTGACAGTCTATTAGAGAAGCATGAGAACATGAGGTGGGGGACTTATCAAGGAGACATGAAAGAGAAATCATCTTATCACCGACATAAATATTTCCTAATTTCCTGAAATCTATAAAAATAAAAATAAAAATCCATGTGTATCTAAAAGACTACAAGTACATCAAGTACACATAATTTTTTTAAATAACACATATTCATGTTGATCTAGCTTTTCTCCTTTTCTCAAAAAGATAAAAGTACAAGTTCCTAGATCCTTCCAATAAATATTCAATAAACCTGCTCCAACTGTTTTCTTTCTCTTATTATTATTATTTTTTAAATTTTTTATTTTTGGTTGGGACGCGTGTTCACTAGACAATACATGCTGATATTGAATTATCATTAATTTGTGTAAGGTGTCACATGGGAGGACCCCAGTCGGTTGGCAGTCTAGCACATGGGGTAGGCATAAGATTGTTGGGTTAATTATTGTATAATTGACATAATTGATCTCACAGTACATTATTCTCAGAAGCTAATTAAATATTGACACCCCGACAGAGAGACAAAAATTGAGATTCCACCAAGAAAATGTGATAATTACGTTACAAGTTTAAGACACTTGACAAGAAATATAATTTAAGTTCCAAACAAGATTGCAACCAGCTCCTCAACCTTTTCAAGTTCAGGCAGTCGATTCCCAATTTCGTTAGACCTTAATCCATAACATTAGCTGTCTCGGTCGTCCAAAAATATATATCCAGTTAACTACTACGGTATTATTTAAATAAGACAATATATCTGTCAATACTTGATCAGCTATTGATCAAGCACAATCAGAAGATTTCAACCCAATAGTTTTTTTTTTGGGTCATAATACGTGATATATTAATATGGTGTAGAATATCCATCTTCTACGGTATAAGTTTTTACATTCACCGAAAGAACTTATCGAATGTCTATGTGATCATCGCAATATATTTGTTTAGGGATTTCAATATTGATTTTCATATTATCCGAAAATTGAACTATGAAAAGATAAACAAAAAAAAAAAAAAACATAGTTAATCATCCATAATTCTCAAATTCACTTAGATTATTAAGATCTACGAGATTACATTCGATGCACGATGATAGGCTGACCTACGATTGCTTAAGAAAGAAATTTCAATCGATTTTTGATGACTAAATTTGAAATTTAAGGGTTTTCTTTTTCCAAAACTCGATTCTTCCTCAATTCTACATGAAATTCGAGTTTTATACTTCCCATGTGGTCCGGTCTGAGAAGTTGAATTCAATTCGGCTCCAAAACAAAGTCAAGTTTGATGACTTTTCCTCTCTTCCTTTCACACAAGATTTTGTCGAAGTTGCACCGTTTGATAAGCTATCAAAACCCATGTTGGGTTCGCAGGTGTCACGCTTGACCTCTTCTCTTTTTTGCACTCTTTGAAATTTGTGAAATGAATTTCAGATCCGACAGCTTGATTTTCTTCCTTAAATCACGCTGAGCCTTTTGAGTTCATGTAAGTCGCATAACGACGCACGCCTCTCGAGAAATTTTGGGTATATAAACAGTAAGAAAGATTTCATGCTATTTATCTTTATTTCAAGGGTAAAAATCACCAAAAAATCTAAAATATATTTATTGCGACACATTTTTTCTTTTTTTCGTGACACCAAAAAGTTCAAATTTGTGCCTATGTGACATAGAGATTCTATTAATGAGACCTGTTAAAAAAAATATGCCTACATGGACTCTAGAAAGCAAACAGTATTGAGATGGCGCCTGAATGGTTTAAGTGTAATGAAATTATATTATTTTGACTGAAAAATAATCTAATTTGTGTCACATAAATATAAGTTTGAGATTTTTTGTCACAAGAAAAAAATTAAGGTAAATGTTTCATAATTAGCATAGTTTGGGAGGTTTTTGATGTTGCAAAAAAAAGTTTAAAATAAATGTGCTACAATATAAGCAATTTGAGATTCTTATGGCCTTTTCCCTTACTTCAATTTCAATATTGTACGAAAGAATCGGAAAATGAAGAATGCTCGAGAGTGAGGGAGAGAGTTGGTGGTTTTCTCTCCAACCTTCTTAGAAGATCCTTGCAGACGGCGAAGGCATTATGCTTTGTGCTTGCGTCATAAGGTTCTTGCATTGTGGATGCGCTTGCATTACAATAATTGATTCATTTTTAAATTGAAATTCTTTTGAATTTAAGAAACATACGGTAATGTTATTTGGATGTCGCCTCCCTTCAATCAACATATCATGAAAAACTAATTATTCACGTCCATCTATACCCTAATTCTCATTGACGAAATTTCATAGTCTTACCGAACCAAACCCACCCTCGTTCAAGTCGCCACCGTCCCGTCATCCTTACAAAAAATCAAATCGATGTCCCACCATGACGAAACGATGAACCGACTCCCATGTACCCCATCTTCCCATTTTAGACTAGACCGTCATTCCTTTGATTCGAAACACTCCTTTCTTTTTTCCCTATTTTTTTCCCCATAAGTGACTCCATTGAAGAAGACTTGCAAATGAAGAAAACTAGAGAGGTACATTCATAGCAAAAGGGCATAGAAAAGAGCATATCCTTTTCTTCTATGCCTCTCCCATCGAATAAGGCACGCAATTTTCAACACGTTACTCTGCATTTTCCACGCACCAAACGTCAAAAGAGCGGGCGTACATGTCACGGGGGGGCAGCATATGCTCTTACAAACACCTCGTGGAAGAAGCAGCATGGTTCAATTCCAACTACATGTCAAAACTGTCACTGTAAAAGCAAAAATAGTGACAAAGTACTCGCTTAGGGACTAAAATGAACAACCCACCAAAGTACATGGATCACATCTTAGTTTTTCTTAGGGTCCGATTGTTTCGCGAAAAAGAGAACACTTTGGAAAACTTTTTTAAAAAAAATTTATTGGTTAATGCCTACATGTTTCATGGATATCAAAAAAAAATTCGCTCGTTCATTTTCATAAGCAATATGAGAGATCATCGTTTGGAAAATGTTTTCCAAATTATGAATTTTTTTCATGAAACGAACATATCCTTAATTTTAATTAATTTGGAATTAGAAGCCTTACTAAGCCAGAAGAGAGCAAGGAAGTGCCTTGAACACTTGGATGCACTTTGATAACCTGTTAGCGAAGCACGAGAACATGAAGTGCTGGACTTATCATGGAGAGACGAGAAGAGAACAAAATCGTCTTATCACTCGCGAAAATATTTCCTAATTTCCTAAAACCTATAAAAAAAAATCTATGTGTATCTAAAGACTACAAGTACATCATTACAAATTTTTTTAAAAAAAAACTTTGTTTAAATCATATTGATCTGGCATCTCTGGACAACTCTTCTCTCAAAAAGAAAAAGTACAAGTTCCTAGATCCCTCCAATAAAAATTCAATAAACATGGTCTAACTTTTTCTCTCTTTTTAATTTTTATTTAGTGCTTACTTATTTATTTTTGCTTGGGACAGGTGTTTCCTAGACAATTTATGCTCCTATTCATTACTCATTAATTTGTGTAAGGTCAGTCACATGGGAGGACCCCAGTCGGTGGCGGTTTTAGCAAATGTGGTAGGCGTAAGATTGTTTGGTTAATTATCATACAATAGACATAATTAATCTCACATTAAATATGGATACTCTCGGAAGCTAGTTATATATTGATACCCCTGACAGAGAGACAAAAATTGAGATTCCACCAAGAAAAAGTGATGATTAGTTTACAAGTTTGAAGACGTTTTATAAGAAATATAATTAAGTTCTAATCATAATTGTAATCGACTCATAAACCTTTTCAAGTCCCTGCCGTGACTCCCCGATTTTGTTAGCCAATTAATCCATAAAATTAGCCGTCTTGATCGTCAAAACAGAATATACCAGTTAATTACGATATCTTTTAAATAAGTTGTCAATATTCGATTAGCTATTAATCAAGCACGATCACAAGATTTCAAGCCTAATTGGGTGAGCCGTAGTATCAGATATATCATAATAATATCCGTGGGTTGATTTTAAATATTTGGACCTATATATGGGTCCATCGTGCCTTCCTTTTATAAATTATTTATACAAAGATATGAATATTTGGACACATGAATATCTCCAAATGAGATCATTAGTCCGAATCCCGTATCAGAACAATACGGGTAGTCCATCTCCTACAAATAAGTTTCTACATTCACTGAAACAACTTATTGAATACTTAAGCGATCATCAAAATTGATTAATCCAGGGATTTCAACATCAATTTTTATATTATCCAAAAATTGAACCATGAAAGTAAAACAAAAAAAGTAGTTAATCATCATCCATTATTCCCAACTTCACCAAAGTAACAAGATCTGCGATATATTTTCCAAGAAAACAATCGAAACTAATAAAACCGAAGTAGTAAGATTTGGGTCATGAAAACCGTAATGATTTTCAAAATTCAAACTCTCATTCAATTAGCGAAAAGATGATAAAAATTAAGGGTTCAATTGTTTGAAAAAAATATGTTTTTGAAAAATTATTTTCCGCCTTTGTGATGTTTGGATGATGGAAAACTAATTGATATACGAAAAAAGTTTTCCATAAATTGAAAACAACAAACTTAGATCGGGTGGAAAACAACTTACCTTTCTAGTAAGAAGAAAATTATTTTCCTTAACCACAAAATAAATAAAAACTAACTATTTTCCTTGAAAATGATTTCCATGAAAAATATCTTCCTTTATAATGAATTTTTCAGTAAAACAAACGCATCCTACATGGAATATTCAAGAGCGACCTATACTCGATTATGGGTGAACCTATGACTGATTAAAAAGGAACTTTCAATTGACTTTCAATAGTTAAATTTGAAATGTACGGGTTTTTTTTTTATCATCAATCTTTAGGGTTTCCCTCGGTTCCACATAAAACATTCGAGTTTTATACTTTCGATTAGTCCTATAATCAATTCCCACAAGTAATGATAAACAATAGCCATAAGAGACTGAAGATGAGACTTTTTATCTTTTAAACGAAAAAAAAAACCTAAGATTTCTTTCGAGTAGATTAAAAGTTTGTAAGATAAAATCTGTTAAAATTGTTGGGAATTCAACACCAACCATTCTCAAATTGGTGAAAGTATAACGTTGGCTAAGTTGGGAGAAGACGACTAACTCTTTTCAATTTACTTAACGTTCCAAACAAGTTGCTAGAAAAAGAAACATTATTATAAGGCGAAAATGGGCAAGAACTCTGCTATGGCTAAACCCAGGTAGCGTATCAGGTGAGACGACAAGACCATGCATCTGGTCTGAGAAGTTGAATTCCGTCCGGCTCCCAATAAAGGAAAAAAAATGTCAAAATGAAGACTTTCTCTCTCTCTCTCTCTCTTTCTTCCGATGCGATTCGTCAGAGTTGCACCGTTTGATAAGCTATCAACCCACGTTGGGTTCGCAGGCTTCACACTCGATCTCTTCTCTCTTTTTCAGTTTCTGGAATCTGTAAAAGAAATTTCCAGATCCGACAGCTTTCGTTTCTTCCTTAAATCGAGCTGAGCCTTTTGAGGTCGCGCACTACGCGCGCACCCTCTTTCAGAAATTTTTGGGAATATTAAATAATAATGAGGAAGCTTTTTATGTTTATTTTTTTTATAATTTATGAAGATGCTCGAGAGTGAGGGGAGAGAGTGGGTGCGTTTCTCTGCAACATTCTAGAAAATCCCTGGAGACGGGGAGGAAGGCATATGCTGCGTGCTTCCCTGGTGAAGATTCTTGCGTGGGGGGCATGATGATGCGCTCTTGCTTTCCTCTAATCGATTCTTTTTCCAAAGTGAAATATTCGAAAGTTGAAAGGAAGGAAATAATCGGTGAAATTATTTTGTGGGACCAAATTTACTCTTTGTCTTTTAGCGGAATTCGACCAAAATATATGAGAAAAAAAAAAAAAACAGAAACGCACATCGATTTCTCCTTCCTTTTTTCTCTTCTTGTTTTTGTCCGTAATGGATTCATCGAAGAAGACGGCTTGCAAATGAAGAGAAGTAGAGAGAGGTAGGCTGAACAGGAGACCAGCAGTCCCTGTTCATAGCAACAGGGCAAAGAAGAAGAAGAGCATACGCTCTTCATTATGCCTCCCGTTTGAAGAAGGCGGGCAGCCAATTTTGCCAACGTGTTTCTCGACGATTTTCCCACGCGCCCGAATGCGCTCTTTTAGAAATTCCTCGTGGAAGAGGAAGCGAAGTTCGATTCCAACTTGCGCCCAGAAAATGAAAGGAAGAAAAAGAGAGTTTCTTGATTCCCATCCAGCACAGATTACACGAAAAGACAACAACAAAAACAGAGTCTCTCTCTCTCTCTCTCTCTCTCTCTCTTTCGTTTTTTCTCTTTTTCTCTTTACTAAGTGTCTTTCCCACTTCCTCGCTCTCATGGGGAGAAAACAGAGATGGGGAGGGGAAACACAGGGCAGGCTTCTCAAAAACCCCTATTTACCTCTTCCAAAACGCCAAACATATGCTCTTCACAAAAGGAAAAAAGGAACAAAATTGAACAAGGATGAAACTCTGCAGTCTCTCAGCAATGGCCTCCAGGTGCTCTCTCTCTGTCTCCAAGTCTTGGAATGCGATCCATCTTGGCCTTGGAGAGTCACGTGCTCAGGCAGAGAAGCAAAGCAGGGGAAGGGTGTGATCTGATGACGAATTTACATTGAGGAAATAAAAAAAACCAGTGGCATATTTACAGGATCCTGCCGCCACCACCAAACCAGTAGTTTAACTTTTGGAGTCGATTCGGGAGAGAGGGGGGTTCTACTCTTTATTCAGGTCAGATCAGCCAGTGAGTTTGTCTCGCCTCCATTCAGAATCCATGGATGCCCTGCGCATTTACAGTAGAACAGACACTTGAGTATAAAATAGGAGGACAAGGACATTTTGAACATCGGATGCTCACTATAACTAACAAACTACAGCGAGAGAAAAATTGCAGCATCATCTCAAAAAGATTTTCAGACTTCCAATCAAACGAACCAGAAGTAAATATTCAAAAGCCAAATCTCCCTTCCCCTCTCCAAGCATCTGATCGAGAAAAAATCAAAATTTTCTCAGCCAATTTAGAAACACAAGACCCTTTTTCCAAACTTCGAAAACGAAAAAGGAGAAACCTCTCAAGCACTCGAAATCACCATCCAAGGAAGAAAGAGTTGAAAATACCAATAAAAATCGCCCCTTTTAATTCCACAGCCATCTGAAACCCCCAAGAAAAATCAGATTTTTATCACCAATTCAGAACCAGAACGACCAAAACCCAAACTGGAAGAAACTCAAGACGACCTCTCCCCAAACTTCCCAGGAGAAAAAGAAAACAAATCTGATTCGCAGTCACCGATCACCCTCCAGTGATCAACTAAAAACCCACTTGAAACAGAGCAGAGAGGGAAAAAGGGGGGAAAAAATGGAGGAAAGAGGACTCACTCAAAGCCTGCTCTGCAGAGAACCGCCTGTTGACGTCCCGACATATCATCTTCCTGAGCAGATCCTTAACATCCGCGGATACCCCTCTGAAATGCTTCGTCGGGAATCTCAAATTCCCCCTCACCACCTTCTCAAAGATCTCCTCCACCGAGTCCCCGTAGAACGGAGGCACTCCAGACACCATGATGTACAGGATCACCCCGACACTCCACACGTCCACCTTCTCGTTGTACTCCCTCCCCAGCAGCACCTCCGGCGCGACGTAGTACGGCGTGCCCACCACGCCCTCCGCCGTCGCCCTCCCCTCGCCGCCAAGCCAGATCGCCGACCCGAAGTCGGCGAGCTTCAGGTCGCCGCGCGGGCCGAGCAGGACGTTGTCAGGCTTCACGTCGCGGTGCACGACCCGGAGGCGGTGGCAGTGCGCGACGGCGGAGAGGAGCTGCTTGGCGTAGTGGCAGGCCTCGGCCTCGGGGAGGGGGCGGTGGGCGATGAGGTCGAAGAGGGTGCGGCGGTCGCAGAGCTCCATGACGATGGAGAGGGAGTCCGGGGAGTCGAAGGCGTCGACGATGTCGACGACGTGTGGGTGCGGGGAGAGGAGGGACATGATCTTGGGCTCGTTCTCGAGGCAGTCGCGGTCGGCGGGGTCGTCGGAGAGGAGGGACTTGTCGATGACCTTGCAGGCGAAGAAGGCGTTCTTGGCGGGGGAGAAGCAGCGGTAGATGGTGCCGAAGCGGCCGCGGCCGAGCTCCTCCACGAGGTGGTAGCTGTTCTTCAGGGCCTCGCACATCGTGGGTTGGTCTCGCTGTTGGTGTCTGTCTCGCTGTCTCGCCGTCTCTCTCTCTCGCGGTTTCTGTGGGGGTGTGAGGTTGTTTCTTTGCTTGAGTTTGTTTTTTTCCAAGTGTTTTCGGTTTGAGTCTGTCCTTTATCGTAGAGAGAGAGAGAGAGAGAGAGAGAGAGAGAGGGGACAGGAATAAGGTTGGGGAATATTCGAAGGGAGGGATTTTTCACTGCGTTTTGGGAGATGGACGGCTGCGATTTGACTGTATGTATCTCTTGGGCCGGGAGGTTTCTTGATTTCCAAGCGTTTTCGGGTCGAGTTATTTGGAAAAAGATTTTAGAAAGAAAAAGAAAAAGAAAATTGAGGGTTGAATTGTGAATTGGGGAATTTCACGAGGAAGCGAAATTGGAATAGTTGACTTCGTTCCGAACCTCCACCGCTAAATTATGAGTGACGTGCCATCGTTGGACCGTAGGTATAAGCCTGATTTGATGCGTAAAAATTGACTCAAAATATTACGTGATCTTTTCAAAAATATTAAAAGAAAATGTGGGTGATCTTCGGTGACGAATTTTTTTCCCTCTCGAGGAAATTTTAATTTGCTTATAAAAAGTATATCAGAAAACAACCCCCCACCCTCTCTACCTTTCACTTTTTTTTTTCCTCTCATTAGCTAAGAAATCAACAATTTCTATCTCATCTCATGAACGAAACTAGTTATCATATTGAAAAATATGGTAAATCAAAGCTTGAAGCGTTGTACGTATTGTAAATAAACACGAATTAAATCGAGTCAAATGGAGAGAATTTGGCTTTTGTTGTTATGTGAATGTGAAGCGGTCAGTTTGTGGTGGCCAGAAAGAAGGATGGTCAATTCTTTTGGGTTTTGAGAGTCCATTTTGATGATTCTAAGCAAAAAATCGATAGTGAGATTATGCAAATTGATGTGGTATGTATTGACCAGGGCACGGTGCGAACAAATTATGACTCTTTTGGGGCAAAAAATAAAAGGAAATTAATACTCTCAGACCACAATACAACAATATGGACTTGCCATAGAAGGTGCATAAATCAAGATTAACTTTAAGTAAGCAGATCTTTTCAAGGAAAAGTCTCTAACTACATACCCTAATCGTATCCAGGTTTATTGGTAACTTTTGCCCAATCTAAAGGACCTGATGAAACCCCCATTTCGATTTATCTTAAATTTTCTGGGGATCAGGCAAAATCTGAAAATAATGAAAATTTGTATATTTATATAATCTTTCATGGATTATCCAAGAGGATAAACCCTAACGCTCTTGTTTCTTTCTTCCACTTTCTATTGGAATTAAATGCCTCAGCTTACAGTTTTATACGTAGAAAAGGGGGCCCCTACTATTTGTCTAACTTCTGCTGGTATTTAGCCCAGCAAATTCATAGAATCAGGTCTCCATTCGACCTAAAAAAACTCCCAAAACCTTTGCCACCACTGGGTTGGGGGCATGCTTTGCTTCCTAGGTCCACCATTGAATAGCAAACTCATTTCCAATTTTAAGAAGCAAAGGTCTCTTGCTCGCGATAGCGACGACGAGACCGCGGAGGCGACCGAGGATGGTAATGGCAGAGGAGGGAGAGAAAGGGGGAAGTATTCACTATGTAATTTTTCACGTCTGAACTTTACATATAAGTGACATTGGAACGTATGACCATCTAGTAAAAGCTAGTTTTATAGTAATTATTGCTCCTTTCAAAATGGACGAAGTAAATCAGCCGGTTTGTATGTTCGTTTAGCCTAGAAATTAGTTTTCTTGCCCATACTTCTCGTGGTTTTTCCCTTAATTTTGTCTAACTAATCTTTAATTATTAAATACTCTTTTACTACTGTTTTACGAAGAGGAGA
Source organism: Metrosideros polymorpha var. glaberrima (assembly GCA_001662345.2). Lineage (NCBI taxonomy): Eukaryota > Viridiplantae > Streptophyta > Magnoliopsida > Myrtales > Myrtaceae > Metrosideros > Metrosideros polymorpha. The sequence goes on along the minus strand of BCNH02000002.1, from coordinate 25,164,881 downwards.
TTCGTTCCATTTAATTCAGTGCGTTTAATGTCCAAAGTTTTATTTTACTATGATTTATCGGGTTAGATTAGATTAGATTAGATTTTATTATTTGATATAGAACTTTTGAGTTATTTGGAGTAGGTCGGCAAATGCATCTGAAATTTGATTTTCCCATTTTTCCTCTATTCAAACGATATAAAAATCTTTTCTTTTTATTCGGTGGGCTAGGGCTTTGTAGACATTTTTCCATCTGAATTTCAGTTCATAAACAGATTACTTGAGGACTAGACCTGCTACAACTCCTTAAACCGTCCACACCCAACAGCATTAACACCTCAAATTACAAAACTCCCTTCGTGATTAAAAAAAAAGATTTCATTAATCCGAATAATCAGAAAAAACGGTTGGGAATACACCTATAAAATCAAGTATCCACAACTGTTGGATCTCATTCTAAGTATATAGAAGTCGGTAGGAAATAATTTGATTAGATAAAAGTAAAACCTCCGAATTACAAGAGAATACTGGATTTAAGTACAAATATAGACGTATCTTATTCTAAATAGAATTTGATGGGTTTAAGATATTATTGGATAAAATCGAAAAATCAAATTAAAAAACTTCAATTTGGCCCCCGGATTAGGGCCGACAATTTGTTTTCACAGTCAAGTTCAGTGTACATTTCTGTCAAGTCGTGTAACAGCGAAAATTATCTAGGGGCACCATGTCGATTCATGTCACTTTCATATTTATCAATATCGGCTTAACTAACCGTGTAAAACCGTGTCGATTCATGTAAAAAAATTGTCATCCCTGCGAGTATTTGAACAAAGATAAACATGACTTTAAGGTCCTAGCTACGCAACGCGTCCGATAAGGAAATTCGGGCTTTGTCCGTGCTTAGAGGGGATTTATAATTTTGGTCTCGAAGGTGCGTCAATGACTCTATCTTCTCAAAAAGGAAGATTTTCATTTCCAAGTAACTGTAGTGATTTCAAATTAAGCATATTTAGTAAACTTTCTAGATTATCTTTCTTCTAAAACGGGGCATGGAAGATGACGTTGAACCTAAATTATTTGCTCATGAAAACATGGCGAAGTAGATAAACATTACCTCTAATGTAGTTATTCCAATCCCTATGTGCCTCTTACACAAAAAAAGGGTAAAAATAGCTCTCACCCATTCTCAAGTAACCACGCGACTTCGTTTTCTTTTAGTTTCTTTTTCAAAATAAGATGAACAATTCACAATTTTGCACAAGTAAGTAAATGAAGAAATTAACCGAAATCCGACCAATTACATGTTATTTGAAATAAAACCTAACCGACTCCATGTTAGTATTGATTTTAATATGCTATGGACACATTTTATGTGGGCTCAAGAGATCCCCAAATTGTTGATAAGATCGAGTTTTGTCTTAATATTATCAGATATGTATGACGTTTTATGACACACATATATTCCAAAGGCAGGTAAAATCCTTCTTTTTTGTTTGTGAACACTAATCAATAGAAAAATGTAGCCTATAAAAATGGAATCTCAAGATAGATTTAACTTGAGTTGGCTTAATCACGAGTTGATTAAATTTAAATGTTTAGAATGGGCCATGCCTCCACCATTAGGTTATTAATTGCTGAACACATCCACAATGTTGTACTTCACAAGATAATGACAATGTCCCTTCACTCAATCAAGACGTTGATACAACCAATGACAAAATTTCACCAAAAGGTTTGCTTTTAGCCAAAGAAATGGGAAAAAAAAAAGAAGAAAAAAAAGAAAAACTCTTCCTTTCCTGTGGATGATTTAAGACAAGGGCAAATTGGAGTTAACATAAGTGGGGCACTCCAAAAAGTACGTCCGCCTCTCCCAGCAAAGCAAGTGGCCACTGGTTTTCCACAAACCTGGAATCTCTCTCGATCTCTTTTCCATTCCTCGACAAGATTGACACTCATTAATAAAAAATTTATAGAAAAAATGTAAGTTAATATTACATGTGATAACTTTTGTCTGGATTATAAAGATGTCCAATCAAAAAACTTAATTCGATAGATAGACATTCACTCTCACATGCAAACCAAATTAGAAACGAAATGGAATTTGACAAATGAGCATTGCACTACAATAAAAGCTACGACAAAATTTCTACTCTGATATCATATTGGAATATCTAACTTAAAAATTTAAATAAAATAATAAAGGAAGATCACATATGTGTGTGTATATATATACAAGTTTCATTTACAGGGACGTGGAATGTTTTGACGCGTATAAATGGCAAAATATTTATTCCCTTCTTCTTTTTCTCATCCTCTTGCCTTTTGTGCATGTTGGGCAAACTATTCTTTTCCTTCTTTTTTTCACCTTTTCCCCTCTTTATATATAGATTTATTATCGAAAAGAATGAAAGGTTTGTCGTGCATGGAATGGAATCTGGTAAAGATTTGCAGGCAAAGCCTTTTCGATTTGTAACTTCAAACAAAAGCGGAGGTGGTCGCTATAAGTATGCCGGACAGTGGAAGGTACGGAAGGTCAAATGATGTGGGGACACGCGATCACCGACTGTGAAAAAGACTACGAAGAAAGTTGTTCGAGTCATTGATTTGAAGATGCAACTTTAGAACCGCTTATAATCAATTTAGAACTGCGTTTTCTTCCAATAAAAAGAAAATAAATGTTAATGGTCATCAAGTGCATTTTAATAGATGAAAAGGTTCTTCAATGAGAATATATCTAAGTAAATACTTCGTTTGTTTTGCGAAAAATATGATATTTTTAGAAAATATTTTTCATGAGCCATTTAAAAAAAAAAAACCTTTTTAAAGACAAGGACCATATTTTTCGGTGCTTGACTAAGACCTGAAAATAAAAATAAAAAAATTTCGTCGTTTGAAAAGGAAAATATTTTTGTTTCTAAAAAAAGATTTTATTGCCGGGTTGAAAGCTCATCTTTATGTATAGAAGTGTACATATATAATTTGAAGGATTAATTTTATTTTTGTATTCTTCTGTGAACGCTTTTGCGTCGAAAGTAGCTCCACACCCACACTCTTTGCACCCTAACGCTTTGCATCGTACAAGGTTCAAAGAACCACCACCACCACCACCACCGCTGCCGTCTTCATCGACCTGAAAAATGCCCCAAATCCTCAATCACTAAACCCTAATTTCACCCTCCCCTACTAACCACCGCCATTGCGATAATGGCCAGATCTTCGCTCGTGGTGGTGCCTCACCAGCCCGACCCTTCATCCCTCCCCCTTGTTGTCACTCTCAATAGCATCGAAGACTGCACCCTCGAGTAGTCCTCCCTCACCGGCGTCACCTTCGTTAAGCATGTCCCCCTCAGCTGCCTCGCCTCCTCCAACCGCACCAATGACTCCGCCTCCGCCATAGTCCTCCACTCCCTCGCCTTCCTCCCCCGCATCGCCCAGCGTTGCCTCTGCCCCTATCGGCTCATCCTCTGCCTCGGCTCCACCAACCACTCCGTCGACTTTGCCCTCGTTGTTGAGCTGGGGCTCCGCCTCGTCCACATGGACACCTCTCAACCTAAGGAGATCGCTGAAGAGAAGCACAAGGCGACAAGGAGGAGGAGCTCTGGAGGCGGAGAGAGATGAGTGAGAAGGCAGAGAGGAGGAAGGAGGAGGCATGCAGCGAGAGGAATGTAGCTAGGGCTTTGTCTCAGAAAGTGGGGAAATGATTTCCATTTGTTAGAAAGCAGAAGTCGTTTTCCCCTATTTTAAGGGACTTTTCTAGATGACGAAAATTGTTTTCCTTGATCCATATATTTTCCTTGAGCCAAACAGCAGAAAATTCAGAAAACATTTTTCTGGAAAATATTTTATGCGAAACAAAGAGAGCCTAAGTCATTTGGTATAGGGGTGTGCAACCAAATCGGTTCAACTCGAGAACCGGATTGGACCACTCGAAAAAACAGGTCCGGGAACCGGTTCCTATTCAAACTCGTCCGAGAACTGGTTCCAATATTTGAGAACCGGTTAGAACTGGTTTGGTTCTTGGTTTCAAGTGAAGACCAACCTAGAAACCGAATCGACCATACCAATTTTGGAACCAGTTTTTATCTAAGGTTAAAAAAAAACCCTAGCTGCTTATTGCTTATCTCGCTTACGCTTAGTCACTTCTGGTTCTAAAAAAGAAAAAAAGGAAGAAGAGCTAGATGGACGCCTCACTCAGTCACTCCTCGATTGCGCCCAACCAACCACCTCCACTGTCATCGTTCGACGACCTTCAGTTGGCATCCTCACCCTCACGACCTCACTTTCACGGTTCCCACATCTCCAGTGAGTTTCTTTTCTTGGTTCAAATCCCTTCTGCACCGAGGATCTTGGCTCGAAGGCATCAAAGTGGTCGACGAAGACATTATTGCATGTCGTTTTGTTGGAAAAATGAAACAGAAAAAGGGGAAAAAATAGGATAGATCCTATTTAAGCTTGAACTGGACAAAAAAATAAGGTAGGTTCCAAAACAAGTTTCAAGGCAAGCATGGTAGGTTTCAGGTTCCAGGTCTAGAACCTACCCACCCTGGAACCGATCACCTCTAATTTGGTAGAGAACATAATCACTTGATGGTCTTCACTTAGAAAATACTATCTTTTGGAGTTTGCAGCTAATTATCTATCAATACCAGTTAATTAGTTTTTTAGTTTTGTCAATGTCTATTTCATTAAGAAAAACACGGCATTTGTGCCACCTTTATATTTTCAAAATTATCCTCGTATTAAATCATGATTATATCCAATTCAAGTAAACACTCACATAATGCGTAATTATCTAGCTACAGGGACGCGCATGCGCCTTAACCCTAATCTTTTATAATTACGAAACCGGGATGGCCTCCAACCACACACTTATCATGAAAAATATAAGTAAAGAATCAAGAAAATAATGTATAACCGCCACTATAATGCCTAGTTGGAGAGAGTAATAGGTGGATGTTAAGCTATATGCATAATTTGTCACTTGTGAAGTTATGATATGAATAACAATAATATGTAATTCAATCAATATCATAAGGTACTTAATGTTAAATAAGATTTTAATCTTACCTTTTTATCGTTTCTTGTCCCGAAATCTTTTCGATTTCTCAGTGATATATAGTATACGACTCTTTGCATAATTTAGTTTTATGTAAGTGTACAAAATGAAGTTTTTAGAAACAGATATACCAAAGAGTCCATGTGAACTATTGTTAAATTATCATCCATCAACCTTTTACACTTTGTTAAAAGGTAATTCAACTTGAGTTCAATGTTAATTACAGTTGTTGTTATAATAATTACTATTATTATTCTCAATATTATTGTTATTATTATATCATTAAATTATTATTATGTGATGGAACAATCTGCACTATCTTATAGAGTCACGCCAAGAAGAAGAACGCGCGCACGATGAAACATACACAACCACCAAAGACCATCCGCATGCATGGAGAAGAGCGAACTACGTCATTATGCACCTTCTCATTTGATTTATCATTTTTTTTTTCAAATTTGATACGATTTCTCGAAGTTTGATCAATATTATTTGGGTTAATACCGTGAAAAATTCAAATTAGTACACTTATGACAAATTTACTCAAAACTAATTTTTTGATCACGAAAAACTTCATATTGGTACATTTATGACAAATTTACTATCCGTTAGTTTTCACGTAACGGTTGATGAGGTGTGCCAGTTTAGAGATTTACTCTCCGTTTGTTATAGGTGTGCCAATTTGAAATTTTTCATGGTATTAACCAAATTTAACAGATGGTAAATTTGTCATAGGTGTATCGATTTGAAATAAATTTGTTACGGATGTATTGATTTAAAGTTTTTCGTGATCAAAAAATTAATCTTAGCTAAATTTATCATAAGTGTATTAGTTTGAGATTTTTCATGGTATTAACTCATATTATTTAAATCCAAAGACTGCCCTCTCGCGATCAATCGCCATTGGAAATGACTTGAAACACGAAGCAATCGATGCACGTAGCTTGCTTTCTTTTTCATCAAAAAGATAAAAAAAAAAAAGAAAAAGAAAAGAGATTTGTCTCTTGTGGGGATAGACAGATTCCAAGATAGGGGAAACAATAATTGAGTTTTTAATACTTCCTTAATATTTTTTGCAATTATTTTGGGGGTAGTCCAATTCTCTTTGATGGAATGAAAATGCCGCACAATTATGTCATGGATGACTAAGAATCTATTTTACTATTAATAAAAGTTACGTAAGAGCATGCGCAATGAAAGACGTGTGCATGTCACTTCAAATCTTTTGGCTAGGATTGTCTTAGGTTTTTGCGGCCTATCCTACAATTAGACGGACTTTACGGATACGTTTCTTATTTTAACGTGTCGGCATCTGCACGCTTAAGTCTCTATAATTGAAACAGTATCTTTTTTTTGTCATGTCTTCGACAGTACCCCCTGGTGTTTTATGTTCGAGGGATCTCGAGATTCGGACGTGGTCTTAGATGAAACAGTTTAAGAACTTACTTCGGTCCAGGGTTCGATTCTCTTTGATGGAATGAAAATGCCGCGCAATTATGTCATGGATGACTAAGAATCTATCCTATTATTAATAAAAGTAACGTAAGAGCATGCGCAATGAAAGATATGTGTCATGTCACTTCCAAGCTTATTGGCTAGGACTGTCTTAGGTTTCATTTTCTTACAAACATTGAATAGATTCTACCAATCTGCTTTAGTCAATTATTATCACCCTTGTCTATCCATGCCTGCCTACTAAGTCATGTTATGCTCGCATGGCGAACAAAAGAAGAATCAAGCATTGTTGCGAACCAAAATTTAGAACTTGTACTATATAGTTAATCGGGGAAAATTGTCCAAAAAGTCCTAAATCTATTGTGCGGCGGCCAATTCAATTCTAAACCTTTTAATTGTGCCAATTGAGTCCTAAACATTTTAACGATTTGCCAATTTGGTCATAAACTTTGTACAATTTGTCAATGTATTTCAATCAATTATCCAAATAATAAGTTTAGGACTAAAATGGAAAAATTTCAAAAGGTTTAGGACTAAATCGACATAATTGAAAAGACAAATCATCAAAAGATTTAAGATTAAATTGACACAATTGAAATGTTGATGACTAAAATGATTGCTGTACAATAGGTTTAGGGCTTTTTAGACAATTATCCCCAATTAATCCACATAACTAAGTTTTTTTTATTGATTAAGCCCTACCTTATGGTGATGTTTTCTTTGTGGAGTGTGATATATTCTTTACGCCTTTATGAAATTAGCCTTCGAAAATATAGTTTGGATTTCAATGGCCAAAGCGACTGTCGTTGCTTCTAAGTTTCTTGAAGTTATCAAATTTGTATATATACATATTTGTAAAAGCACAAAAACCGAGACAACCCTCGATGAGGACACTGCATGAAGGCGCTTTCCCAGATCCAGCTCACGGTGGTGGCGAGCAAAATCTCCTCGGCGAAGGAAGGGTGGCAATGCCCCCCTTTCAAAATAATTCTTTATTTTTTCAATTTTCTCAATAATGTTGCTGATGTGGGTGACCGCATTCAATACACGTGGGTAATTCAAAAAATATAATGATCAAAATTGGAAAAAAATTGAAGTTTAAGGACAAAGTGAACATTGACAAAGAATAGAGAGAATTTTTCATATGGCCCCTAGATTCAGATGCTACAAGCTTTCAAAATAAAAATGTATTTATTTCAAGCTATTATAACAAGAGTATATCCTTCGACGTGGATTATAGTAAAAAATAAAGTTATTAACGCAACACTTTCCTTAATTCACACTCTTTCCACTCCGCTGACATTTTTCAAGTTTTATCCTCCTTCTATATCAATTACTCTTATTGTAGAAAAGATCGAATGTAATTACAGCAGATTACCAGTTAAATTTAGCTATGTGATATATTTTGTTAACCTAAATCAATGAGGAAGAGAAAGTTCTTAAGGTAGCAGAACATTAGACGTGCCAGACGCAATTTCTGGAGAAGATGAACTTTTCGTTACTGAAATTTCGTCCCACTTTTGTTCAAACATAGAGAAATTCTCTCAGTACATATGCGTGCGAAAATGCAAAAAATATATGTAAAACTGAGATGCTCCTACAGTTTCAACTGTATAGATATACTTACCCAAAGTGTATGTCTCAGCAAGTTCGACTTAACCCGATAAGCATGCATGTATATGGGCACTTGATAGAGGAGCGGAGCCTGTGCTAAATATTAACTTGATTTAAGAGAAAAGACCATATTCACTAATAAATAGGGGTGGCTAATTGGTTGACCTGGCCCGAGCATGGCACGACCTGGCTTGTTAAGAGGTACTGACACCGCAAGTTAGCCTTAAAGGGCTGGCGGGGCACATCGGCCAGCCCAACCCTCAGGGGTCGGCACAGTGTAGAGAACTGATGCAACCTTTCCTCTGAAAACTTGCATTTAGGACGGATACTGTTTCAAAAGACAAACTGTAAATTCGAAAAAAAATAAAGAAACTATTTAAAAAAATTAATTCCAAATTTTATAACTTCTGAAAAAATACAACCTTTCAAAGGCTGTAAGACGCTTAATAATCGTTAGCTAAAAAATAACCGCTAGTATTAAAAGATTAATAACAATAAATGTTGACTAATGCCAAAAATGCGGAACTATTGGCCGCCCACACACGAGTATCGTTAGATCTAGCCCACTTAACCCATTGTCTACATTTGTAATGTTAGAAGGCTTCCACACTTATATATAGACCCACACACCCATTTTTTCTACATGGGACAAGGCACTTTTTGTTTGTTTTACAAACAAACTATTATTAACAGCAATGAATTTCAATGACCACAAACAACATATTTCTGGGTCGTAGCATTCATCAAACGTGGACTGTCCGGCAATATACTCCATAAACAATCCCGACATCGATGAATATCCCTAGACTGTAAATATATATCATAATGATGAAAATGGCCTGTCCATGAGATGCTGTGGAAGAATAGCATGCTTCCCCTAAGTTAGGTCGGAATCGAAAACCCTAATATTGATTTGGCGGGAGATAATAAAACATAGACTGTTGTCCTTGGATTTGCAAGGAACCGCGAGATAAATTTCCCAGGGCAAGGACTTGTGTTTTGGGTATCGCCTCACAACCAGTTCGCAGCAACAGAAACATGGACATCAGCAGTACCATTTGATGTCCAGTAGATGATTCCATATCCGTAGGCATCGTCTGTTGGAATGATTTATGACAAAATGCAGTGAAATTTATATGTTAGGAAGTGATGAACATTTTAGTATAAGGAAATACTTGACTCATGTACAAGATCAGAGTAAAATAAAATGGACCACAGACACTCATGGTAGGAAGTGAAATTGCAATATTAACATGTACTTGTGTTGCATTTCCCTTTTAAGAGTCCAATGCTCGTGGTATATACAACTAGCATATCCTAAATTCTCTCTTATTTGTCCCTCTAAATTGGTATTATCCTTGTAGTGTTGACTTTGGATTTTCTTTTGAAATAATTACTTTCTCATTTTGTCATGTGGATCCGATATTTGTTTAACACATCCTTTTCAATTTTCATGTTTTTCTTAGATACATCAATTAACAATTACGACTTCCCTACCATCTTAATGAAAGTATGGGAACATAGTGTTTTTCATTCTGCACTTTGATGCCCATCCTACTTCATTCCAAGTGAACAAACATCCTATTTTTGATGAAGACTCCATTACCATCCTGTTGTCTTTGACGAAGGCGAAATCTCGCATAAGAGGAAGCGAAGGATGGAAGATTTTGATCATCTAACGACCGAGTTGTTCGAGTTGAAATGGCTAGACCAGTATGATGAGAAGAGCCAGTCGTGCTTGGTAACTATTTTATTGCTCGTGAGTCTCCAGTTTACACTTTACACTCCTTGTAATTACACATGAATCTTCTTTCACAGATCAAACATGCCTAAAATGAAGAGCACATCTAACCCAAAACATAAGAGAATAAAAAATAAGTCGCTTTATTTCCATTAGATCATGTTATATATCTGAGAACATCAAGATGACATTTGCCCCACTCTAGTTTAGATTTGTTGGTGGTAGAAATGAATCTGCATTAATTATTCCAATGATCACATATGGTATATTCATGGGTCGTACCATTAAGTGCACATGGACCAGGACTGAATACGGCCCATAAACATTCTTGACATCGATCAACATCCCTTGCCTGCACATATATATCATAATAATGGGAATGACCCGTCCATGAAAAGCTGCAGGACCATTGAGTATCTCCAAAGGCATTAGTTACGAATTGGAAACCCCAGTATCGATTGGCCGGGATGTACTGAATCCCCACGTCGCCCTCGTCATTGGATTGGCAATGAACCATGAGATCCAATTCATAGGGCAAACTATTAGTGATCTGGACATAAACAAAGGTCGACACCACGCAACCAGGTTGCAGCAACAAAAAGATGGACACCATCATTACCATTTGAAGTCTAGCAGATGATTCCATATCCGCAGTCGTTGTGTGGTTGAATGATGTATGACAAAAAGAAGGGAGATTTGGATATTAGGAGGTCACGAACGTTTTCTTAGGGAGATGCCTTACTTGTGTACGAGATCAAAGTAAATTTATAATGGACCACAACACTCGAAGAAGGAAGTTAAATTGCATTGCTTTTTGGGTAAGAAAAACAGGGCAAGCCCTACTGTTACACCATTACTCTCCTAATAAAACTTATTCCGTCTAATCTCCTTTGAACTGAGGAATTAAACTCTCGGTGTCCTGTCTAATGCTAGAGTGTCATATACACCATATGATTGAAGTATCTAATTTGGTAACCAATCTGTACATGAGTTTCCTTCTCTAAAAGCATGTACGATTTTGACCTGTTAGAAGTACTCTAACAATTTTCCAATTTGAGAAAGATGACCTGTTAAATTGCAATTTTAGCCTATACTTGCCTCTCCTTTTAAGTGTCCTTGGTATTATCCTCGTGTGCTTCATGAACTGAATTGCCGAGTCCGACTCTGTGGTCGCCGGCGTGGCGGTGGCGAAGCACATGTGCCTAAGCTTGAGCCTCACCATTGACATCGTTGTCGCTAGCGGTGATAATCTCATGATGCGCTTGGTGGAGAAGAGGCAAGAGAGTGGGAGGAAATTTTAGGAGAGAGAGGGCGAAAAGATTGCTCGACCCATGCTCTCCATAATTTGTGCGTGCGACGTTGTTTAGGAAGTCCACGTGTACTTGTTTTTAATATGAAAATGACATGTCATATTAAACATTTTATTATAAAAGTCACGAAACACTTTTGGCTGGAATTTATCATTTAAATGATCGTTCTTTCTCCGATTTGGTACTTAATTTAGCATCGTATGAAACTTTTGGCATTTCAAATGTTTAAATGCCCACTAAATACTCATATTATATTTTCATGTCAGTTAATTATATGATTACGCTTATAGATTATATTGTGTTTTATGTAACCGAAATAATTTAATCATGTATAGGTAAATTATTATATAGACCGATATTTCAAAGTAACTCTCTCTAAAAATATTCTAGTGTGCATTCAACGTCAAAAGGACTATTGTACTACAATTTTTTGAAGAGAAGACTCATTTCATTTAATCTAGTGATTAAATGTCCAAAGTTCTAGTTTACTATGATATATCAAATTCGATTTGATTCGATTCGATTCGATTTTATTGTTTACTGTTGAACTTTGAGTAATTTGGAGTAGGTCAGCAAATGCGTCCGAAATTCGATTTTCTCAATTTTCCTCTATTTTTTATTTTCGAAAGAAAATTGCATTCATTACTCAAAATGATACATGAGAAGTACATAAAATTCTATAGCAAAGCCAATCGAAGCAAAGCAAAGCCAGAATACTACAAAATGAAGCCAACCCAGAAATAAAGATGATCAACAGAGCCCCTGTAGGATTAAGCACACACTTGTCCCATAAGAATGGATTTGTCAAGCAAAATAATCGACGTTTAATAACTGGAATTCGTATCATCATTAGTGATGAGCACACGCTAGAAATTTCTTCTCCAGTAACTAAGGTGTCGCTAGTTGGCGATGCGCGCCTAAGTTCCACTTCTTCTACATCATCGTTGTACGGGGACAACCACAACAAGTTGAACAAACACAGATCTAACATTTGAAAGAGCAAATCTCGAAGTTCAGCAAGACACCATAACTCCTGCATTCACCATTGAAACTGGGGGTATATGACCTATGCACGGACAAAGGACAAGGGTATGGAATCCCCAAAACTATTATTAAACTCCCCAATCTAAATTGGGAGAGGATAGCTACTAGATCTAGATTGGGAGATTTCAAACTCTTAGATCTAGAACAAAACAAAGAGAAGTGAGCTCTCAAATATAGATCGGGAGAGAAGGAAAAACATAAGAAAATGGCAAGAAAACTCAAACAAAACCAATAAGAGAGGGAGGGGAGTGTGAAACTAGCTCAAACCCTCCTCACGGTTGAAAGTTGAAGAAGAAGATGGAGAAAGAAGAGAGAGGGAGAGGAAAAATCGTGTTGATCCGTGTAAAAAAGTTGTCATCTTTCCGAGGGTTTGATCATGCATTCAAACATGACTTCAAGGTCCTAGCTACGCAGCACGTCCAATATGGAATTCGGGTTTTCTCCAAGAAAAAAAGGGGATTTATATAGTTCTGGGGTCCAAAGGGCACATCAATGACTATCTTTTCAAAAAGGAAGAATTCAGTTCCAAGCAGTTTTCAGTGATTTCAAATTAAGCATATTTAGGAAACTTTCTAGATTATCTTTCTTCTAAAATGGGTATCAAAGATGATGTGGAACCTAAAATATCTGCTCTTGAAAACATGGTGAAAAGTGTTAGAAAAGTCCTAAATCTATTGCATTTGTGCCAATTTAATCTTAAACATTTTGACCTAGAGCCAATTCAATCCTTCTAACTAATTTAGGCCGAATTTTGCTGATGTGGCATGGCCGACGTTGACGTAGACATTTTTAATTTAATAAGTTTCAAATTATTTTTTCTTTTTTTTTTCCTCTCTTTTTCTTCTGCTCCGGTGGCCGGCCACACCCATGGCTAGCGAGGGCCACCCTTGCTCAGGTGAGGCTAGCCCTCGCCACCACAAGCTAGGTCAACCTTACCGGGGCAAGGGCAAACGTTGGCCTTGCCAGATCTGGCAAGACCGGCCTTGCCGAGGCCAAGCAGCCTCGCTAGGCGTCACCTGAGTGAGGGTGAGGCTTGGCAAGGCCGCCGTGGCATGGGCGAGAGTTGGCCTCACCTGAATTGGCCAGGCCGATGGGAACGAGCTCTGCTCACATGGTTAGAAGCAAATTGAGTTTCGGCATGCCCCATTCTGCAGAAAATCGACATCTTCAAAGGTCCAGCTTTGTTCCCGTCTGTCTTGCCAAATCGGTCGAGGTCAACCCTCGCCTATGCCATGGCGGCCTCGCCGAGCCTTGCCCTCGCTCAAGCGACGCTTGGCGAGGCTGCTTGGCCTGGGCGAGGCCAACCCTGCTAGCGTTCGCCCTCACCTAAGCGAAGGTGGCCCTTGCTAGCCATGGGCATGGCTGACCACCAGAGCAGCAGAGGAGAAAGGAGAAAAATAAAAAGAAAGGAAAAAATAAAAATAAAAATTTAAAATATCCATGTTAGCGCCAATCATGCCACGTCGGCCGGCCAGCGTCCACGCTGAATTGGCTTTAGATCAAAAGATTTAGAACTAAATTGGCACAATTAAAAGATTGAGGACTAAATTGGCACCAATATAATAAGTTTAAGACTTTTTTGAAAATTTTTTCCGATTACCTAGTAGTTATTTCAATCCCTATATGCCTGATACACAAAAGGGGTTAAAATAGCTCACCCGTTCTAAAGCAAGCCCATGACTTTGGTTTCTATTCTTTTCTTTTTTAAAATATATGAACAATTCGCAATTTTGCATTGGTAAGTAAATGAATAAATTAACCGAAATCCGACCAAGTACGTGTTATTTGAAATAAAATTTAGCTGAATACGTGTTAGTATAGATTTTAATATACTACGGACACATTGTAGGTGGACTCAAGAGATCACCAAATTGGTAATTTAGATTGAGTTTCGGCTTGATATTATCGGATAGCTCTAACTTGTTATGACGTGCATATATTCCAAAGGCATGCAAAATCCTTCTCTCTTGTTTATGAACACTAATCAATAGGACAATATAGCCTATAGAAATGGAATCTCAAAATTGATCTAACTTGAGTTGGCATAACCATGAGTTGATTAAATTAAATGTTTAGAATGGGCCATGCCTCCACGATTAGGTTATTAATTGTTGAACACATTCATAATTTTGTACTTCACACGATAATAACAACGTCCCTTCCCTCAATCACGATTCGATTCAAACAATGACAAAATTTCACCAAAAAGTTCGCTTTTAGACAAAGAAATGGAGAAAGTAAAAAGAAAAACTTTCTCTGTCATGTGGATGATATAAGCCAAGGACAAATTGGAGTCAACATAAGTGGGACACTCCAAAAAGGCGTGTCTGCCTCTCCCACCAAAGCAAGTGGCCACGGGTTTTCCTCAAACCTGAATCTCTTCATCTTTTTTCCATTCCTCGACAAGATTAACAGCCATTAATCTAAAATTTATAGGAAAAATTATAAGTTAAGATTACGTCAGCATGATAATTTGTGTCTGTATTATCAAAATGTCCAACCAAAAAACTTAATTCATAGATAGACATCCACTCTACGTGCAAAGGGAATTAGGAACGAAGTGGAATTTGACAAACGAGCATGGCTCATGCAATAAAAGCTGGGGCAAAATCCGACTCTGATATCATGTTGGAATATCTAACCTAAGAACTTAAACTAATAAGTGAAGAAAAATCACATGTCTATAAAAAAAAAAACATATAAGTTTCATTTGCAAGGGGCGTGGAATATTTATTTTAATGCATATAAATGGCAAAAAAAAAATTTCTTTCTATTTTTTTCCTCACCCTTTTGCCTTTTGTCCATGCTGGGCAAACTATTCTTTTCCTTCTTTTTTCTCACCTTTTTCCCTCTTTATATAGAGATTTATTTATCGAAAAGAATGAAATGCATGGAATCTGGTAAAAATTTGCAGGCAAAGCTTTTTCGGTTTGTAACTTCAAATAAAAGCCGAGGTGGTCGCTATAAGTATGCCGGACATTGGAAGGTACAGAAGAAGGACGAATGATGTGGGGTCACACAATCACTGACTATGAAAAAGACTATGAAAAAAGTTTATTCGAGTCATTGATTTCAAGATGCAATTTTAGAACCGCTTATAATAAATTTAATTCTGTGTTTTCTTCCAAAAATGAATTTTTAATGAAGATAATGGTCATTGAGTGCATTTTAATAGATGAAAAGGTTCATCAATGAGAACATATCCAAGTGAAGATAATGGTTATAAACGAAGTCATTTGGTAGAGAACATAATTTCTTGATGGTCTTCACTTCTTCATAGAAAATACTATCTTTTGGAGTTTAGAGCTAATTATCCATCAATACCATTTAATTAGTTTTTCAGTTTTGTCAATGTCTATTTCATTAAGGAAAACACGGCATTTGTGCCACCTTTATATTTTCAAAATTATCCTCGTATTAAATCATGATTATATCCACTTCAAGTAGACACTCACATAATGCGTAATTATCTAGCTACACGGACGCGCATGCGCCTTAACCCTAGTCTTTTACAATTAGGAAATTGGAATGGCCTCCAACTACACACTTATCATGAAAAATATAAATAAAGCATCAATAAACAATGTATAACCGCCACTATAATGCCCAGTTGGAGAGAGCAATAGGTGGATGATAAGCTATATAAATAATTTGTTACTAGTGAAGTTATGATATAAATAACAATTATATGTAATTCAATCAATATCATAAGGTACTGTATTTCAAATAAGATTTTATTCTAACATTTTTATTATTTCTTCTCCCGAAATCTTTTCGATTTCTCCCTGATATATATTATACGACCCTTTGCATAATTTAGTTATATGTAAGTGTACAAAATGAAGTATTTAGAAGCAGATATACCAAAGAGTCCATGTGAACTATTGTTAAATTATTATCCATCAACCTTTTACACTTTGTTAAATGGTAATTCAACTTGAGCTCAATGTTAAGCTGGTGTTGTTGTTGTTGTTGTTGTTATTATTATTATTATTATTATTCTCAATATTATTGTTA
>BCNH02000002.1:25138293-25148539 GCA_001662345.2 Metrosideros polymorpha var. glaberrima | reverse complement strand
GTCCATGTGAACTATTGTTAAATTATTATCCATCAACCTTTTACACTTTGTTAAATGGTAATTCAACTTGAGCTCAATGTTAATTACAGCTGGTGTTGTTGTTGTTGTTGTTGTTATTATTATTATTATTATTATTCTCAATATTATTGTTATTATTATATTATTTAATTATTAGTATGTGATGGAACACACTGCACTGTCTTATATAGTCACGCCAAAAAGAAGAACGCACGCACGATGAAACATACAAACCACCACAGACCGTCCGCATGCATGGAGAAGAGAAAACTACGTCATTATGTATCTTCTCATTTAATTTTTCATTTTTCGTTTAAATTTGATATGATTTTTTGAAGTTTGATCAATATTTTTTAAATCCAAAGACTGTCCTCTCTCGCGACCAATCGTCGTCGGAAATGACTTGGAACACGAAGTAACCGATGCACGTAGCTTGCTTTCTTTTTCACCAGAAAGATTAAAAAAAAAAGTTATGAGATTTGTCTCTTGTGGAGATAGACAGATTCCAAGATAGGGGAACAATAATTGATTTTTTCATTTTTCCTTAATATTTTTTGCAATTACTCTGTGGGGAAGTCCGATTCTCTATGATGGAAGAAAAATTCCGCACAGTTATGTCATGGATGACTTAGAATCTATCTTATTATTAATAAAATTAAGGTAAGAGCATACGCAATGGAAGATATGTGTCATGTCACTTCCAAGCTTTCGGCTAATATTCTCTTAGGTTTCATTTTCTTACCAATATTGAATAGATGCTACCAAACTGCTTTAGTCAATTATTGCCACCCCTGTCTATCCATGCCTGCCTACTTACGTCATGTTATGCTCGCATGGCAAACAAAACGAAAAATCAGGCATGATGCGAACCAAAATTCAAAACTTATATTATACAATTAATCCGCACATATAATGACATAAATAATTTTTTTAGTGATTAAGCCCTGCCTTATGGTGAGGTTATCTTTGTGGGGTGTGTTATATTCTTATGCTTTTATGACATTAGAGATCGAAAATATAGTTTGAATTTCAATAGTCGAAATGATTAGCGCTATTTTCAAGTTTTAGAAGTACAATTTATATTCGATTTGTATATATACATATTTGTAAAAGCACAAAAATCGAGACAACCCTCGATGAGGACATCTCATGGGGGCGCTTTCCCATATCTAGCTCACGGTGGGGGCGAGCAAAGTCCCCGTGGTGGTTGTGTGAGGGCCAGCCGCCCACTTCAGGACATCAATGAGGGCCACCGGCCCTCCTCGGCAAAGGAGGGGTGGCAATGACCCCCTTCAAAATAATAATTTATTTTTTCATTTTTTAAAAAAATTTGCTGATGTGGCTGTTTGACGTATGCAGTCACGTCAATTCATGTCGGCAGTTCAAAAATAAAAAATAAAATACAAAGATCAAATTAAAAGAATTGAAGTCTAAGTACAAAGTGAATATTGACAAGGAATGGAGAGAATGTTTCATATGGCCCCTAGATTCAGATGCTTGAAGCTTTCAAATTAAGAATGTAACAACTGGTTTTCTTTCTTTTTTATTTCAAGCTATTATAACAAGAACATATCCTTCGACGTGGATTTATAGTAAAAAGAAAAGTTATTGACGCAATACTTTCCTTAATTCACACTCTTTCCAGCAGATTACCATTTAAATTTAGCTATTTGATATATTTGTTCAACCTAAATCAAGGATGAAAACGAAAGTTCTTAAGGCAGCAGAACATAACACGAGCCAGACCCAATTTTTGGAGAAGATGAACTATCCGTTACCGAAGTTTTATCCCATTTTGTTCAGCCATAGCAAAACTCTTTCAGCTTATATGCGAGGAAAACTGCTAAAACATACGTAAAACTTAGATGCTCCTACAGTTTCAACTGTATAGATATACTTATACAAAGTGTATTTCTCAGCTAGTTCGACTTATCCCGATGAGCATTCATGTATATGGGCACTTGAGAGAGGAGCAGAGGCTGCATCATGGTGGAGTTTGAAGGTTACTAAAGACATTTCTGGTTGGGTCAACTAAACTTTCAACATCAAACCCAGATTAGGTTGTTTTCTAATAGTTGAATATTTTGATAGACATGAATTATGTGATAAATAGAAACTCAAATAAAGACAAATGACCATATTCACTTATAAATAGGGGTGGTTAATTCATTGAGCCGGCCTAGGCATGGCACGACCTGGCTTGTTACGAGGTGCCGACACAGCAAGTTAACTTTAATGGGCTAGCATGGCATGTGGCCCATGGGCCAGTCCAGCCCTTAGAGATTGGCCCATGACCCAGTGTTTTTGCTTAATTTTTCAATATTCTTTCGATAGGAAAAAATGCATCACGAGTCCTTAAACTTATGTTCGGAGTGCAATTAAGTTCTAAAACTTTCATTTGAGTCATAAACTTTTACAAACAATAGCTAGTGGCATTCGGCCTGTCTGGGCTGCTAAAGTTGGAAGAAAGGAGTAGATACATCCAAGTAGAACTTCTATAATCTCCTTGTTCCGAGCCATGCCAACAGGGCAAGTTAGCCTTAAAGGGCTAATAGGGCACATGGCCATAGCAAAGCACGTGAGCTCCAACCCTCATGCGTTGGCCAACAACTCCATGCATCGTAAGTCCTTCCATTTATGTACGGAATACAATTAAGTTCCAAAACTTTCCAAACCTTTACAAACAAAGGCTAGTGGAATTTGGCCTGTCTAGGCCGCTAGAGGTGAAAGAGAGGAGTGGGTACTCTCAAGTCCAACCTCCATAAATCTTGCTTTCCCTAAACCCATTAATTTCCATTGTATATATTCTAGTTCACTTAATGCGTAGAAGCAATATTGGTTCTACAAAATTAATTTGCGTTTTCATGAAAAACCAATTCACCCCTTCTTAGTTGCTTACTTAGGCCTAATAATTACTACCTCCTCTCATGCTAATGAAAGTATAGGAATATAGTTCTTTTCATTCTGCATTTTTAATACTGACCTCATTCCAAGTCAATGAACATCGTTAAGGAAGGAACGAAGGTCCCATTACCATCCTATTGTCTTTAACGAAGGCAAAGTCTCGTAGATTAGGAAGCGAAGGATGGAAGATTTTTGTTCTCTCGGGATATTATCAATTCTTAAGGATTAAGAACGAGCTATTCAGCTTAAAAGACCTAGTCGTCCTTGGTAATTATTTTATTGCCCTTTAGTCTCCAGCTTACAGTGCTTGTCAGTTGTCATAACACAGGAATCTTCATCAGCAAATCGATCATTCCTAAAATGAAGAGCTCATGTTACACAACACAAAACAAAATAAAGAAGAGCTCTTTTTATGTTGATAAGATCATGTTAGTGTAATAAGATGACATAAGCCCCGCCCTAGTTTAAATATTATGGTGGCAGCACTGAACCTGCAGGATCCCAATGACCACAAATATCGTATCTCTGGGTCGTAGCATTCATTAAACATGGACCACCCTGCAACATACTTCATAAACCCGGCATCGATGAACATCCCTAGACTGCACATATATATCATAATGATGAACACGACCCGTCCATGAGATGTTGCAGAAGAATAGCGTGCTTCCCTAGAAGCTAGGTCGGAATCGAAAACCCCAATATTGATTTGGAGGAAGATAATAAAACCCCAGACCGTTGTCCTTGGATTTACAATGAACGGTGAGACGCATTCCCCAGGGCAAATTATTAGTGACCTTGACATAAGTTATGGGTATCGCCTTGCAACCAGTTTGTGACAACAGAGACATGGGAATGCGTAACGAGGATATATTTTAATATCCGATAACATAACACGAAAAAGACAATGTATTGAAAATTGCAGAATTCTCAAAGGATTATTTGACCAGTGTGCTAGAGGTACTCGTTACAACATCTTATTTTATCTGTTGCTAATGTCAGCTAAGCTTAATACAATGAAATTGCCTTGTTATAGGGAAAAAAGAGAGGAGAAACTTCACTTTACTCCTTCGAGGAGCCACAAAACAATCACCATTGATCTTTGTCTCTCTGTCTGTATGTGTGTTCCTGCGTCCGCGTGTCTTCTCTTTTTCCTTTTCTTTTCCATACACTTGCTTATGAGGTCTGCCGTCACAATGTTAAGAATTGGAGAGAAGAGGACAAACATGTTTACCAATTGAACATCCCCCGGGGACTTACAGTTTTCTGTTATTTAGGCCTAATAATTACGACTTCCTGTCATCTTAATGAAAGTATAGTTATATGGTGTTTTTCCTTCTGCATTTTGATGCCCATTCTACTTCATTCCAAGCGAACAGACATCCCCTATTGTTGATGAAGATCTCATTACCATCCCGTTGTCTTCAACGAAGGCAGAATCTCGTACAAGAGGAAGTGAAGGATGGAAGATTTTTATCAACTTAGGATCAAGCTGTTTGAGAAGAATTGCCAAAATAGTCTTTAACTTATTGCACTTTTGCTAATTCGCTCGTGAGCCTTTCAATTGTGCCAATTGAGTCCTAAACTTTTACACATTTTACCAATTGAGTCTATCCGCCAATTTTGACTGGAAATTGTTGACGTGGATGCTGGTCATTCTACGTGGCACGGCCGACACTAACGTGGATATATATTTTTTCAAATTTTATTTTATTTTATTTATTCATCTTTTTCCTTCTTTTCCTTTTATTTTTACTATGGATGGCGAAGGTCCGGTGAGGGCATCGCAGCCCTCACCAGCGGCCAGGGGAGGGTCTGGTGACCCTCACCTAATGGCCATAGTCCGGCGATCCTCAATGGCCATCGTAAAAGAAAAAAAAGAAGAAGTGATGTAGAACAATTGGCAAATACGTATATGAAAACATTCGAGCATCAAAAGAGCGAACGATATCGTCCACACCATAAATGATGAGATTTACTTTTTATTCGAAAGAAGATATGACGCATGCAACATATCAAATCAAAGAGGATTGCGGAATTTTCTCCTTGATTTGTAGGACTTCAAAGATTTCGGATGTGTTTTGCAGATTTTCCAGATGCGTTTTTAAAGAGTTTCCCCTTTATCAATATGTTATCTTTAATTATGTTATTTGATTTTATTTCCCATGGCAACCTCCCTATAAATAGGTGTCTAAGTTATTGTAAATGCATCCATCATTTTCTGAATAAACAGTTTCCTTTGGAATTCTTTCCAAGCGTTTCTTCCTCTGCATCAGACTTTAGTAAGGAAAAGAGAAGAAAAGAAAAGAAAAAATAAAAAGAATTGATTAAAAAATCGAAAATCGTGCCACATAGGATAGTTGGTGGCAAAATATGAAAACTTTTAGGACTTAATTGACACAATTGAAATGTTTAGAATTAAAATAGTAAAAGTGGAATAGGTTTATAATTTTTTTGGTAAATTTCCCAAGTAGTTTTAGCGAAAATGGCTAGACCAATGTGTCGAGAAGCACCAGTCATACTTGGTAACTATTTAATTGTTGGTGAGTCTCCAGTTTACACTTCCTATCATTACACGTGAATCTCCATCCACATATCAAACATACCTAAAATGAAGAGTACATCTGGTATCTAACACAAAACAGAAGAGAATAAAATGAAGTCGTTTTATTTCAATCAAATCATGTTACATATCTGAGAACATCAAGATGATATAATGCCCCACCCTATTTATTCCAATGATCGCAAATAGTATATAACTGTGTCATCTTATTAAAAAAAACATGGACCTGGCTCTTGTATAGTCCATAAACATTCTCGACATAGTGGATCATCCCTTTGCTGCACATATATATCATAATAATGAAATCGACCCGGCCATGAAAAGCTGCAGTTCCATAGAGTATCTCCGTCGTCGCTAGGTCGAAATTGGAAAGCAAAGTCTTGATTGGGCAGGAGATATTGAATCCCAAAGTCGGAGCGTGTCTTCGGGTTTTTGCATTGAAGCGTGAGATTGTTATACCACAAATTATTAGTGATCTGGACTATAGTTTGGGGCGACAACTAGCAACCAGTTTGGAGCCACCAAAATATGGACATCATCAATACCATTTGAAGTCTAGCAGATGATTCCATATCCGCAGTCTTTGTGTGTTTGAGTGATATATGACGAAGTGCAGGGAGATTTGGACATTAGGATGTCGCGAACATTTTCATAGGGAGATGCTTGACTCGTGTATGAAATTAAAGTGTATTTATAATGGACCAGGACCACAGATACTCAAAGAAGGAGGTTAAGTTGCAATTTTACCATATACTTGCCGTTTCCTTGTAGAAGTCCTTGGTCTTATCCTTGTAGTGTTAAAAATTTGTGTCTTTTTTAATTTTCCATTGAGATTATTTCTTTCTTATTTTGTGATGTACATCCCATATTGGGAAAAATTACCAAAAAAGTCCTAAATTTATTGCACTTATGCTAATTTAGCCATAAACCTTTGAATTATACCAATTGAGTCCTAAATATTTTGACAACATGTCAATTTCCTTCCGGCTAATTTTGGCTAGAAATTGCTAACATGGACATTGGCTATCAAATGTTGTAAGGTCAACGTTGACGTGGATAATTTTTGTAATTTTTTAAATTATTTTTTTATTTTATCTTTTCTATTAATTTTCTTTCACTTTCTTTTTCCTTCTTCCGTCACCAATCGCCAAGCCTCGACAAGGGCCAAAAATGGTCTCCCTCGCTAAAAGCTAGGTCAGAATCAAAAACCTCAATATCAATTTTGCGGGAGGTAATAAAACCCTAAATCATTTGTCTTTGGGATGATCGATTCAAGGGTGGGCCAGTTCTAGACATGGAACTTATCCTGTTATAACCGGTTCCAAGTTTTTGAAACCTGGAACCTAGATTGTTTGCTCTTGAACCTATTTTGGAACCTATCCTGTTTTTCCGGTTTGATTCCAAGGTAAACAGAGTCTACCTTGTTTTTCTTTCGTTCCTTTTTCTAATTTCATTTTTTTCCAACAAAACGACATGCAACAATGTCTTCGCCTTAATCTTTAACAATGTCTCATGGCATTGTCGCACTCATGGTCATGGATTTCACTCCATCAGCTCCATGGAATGGCAATTTCATGAACGGACTCATTTCATTATTTTCATCCACTTCCATTGATATATCTTTGTCTTGATCCATCAACTGAAAACAAGTTATACAACAATGTTAAGATTCTAAACACATATAGAACATAAGCGGTTGATGGAAATTGCTAATTTTCAACTGAAAATGGTAACTTAAACCTCCAAAACAACATGTCAAGTGTCCAACTCCGAAACCCAGATCAAACATCAGACAAAAAAAAATTTCGGTAAACAGCCCAAGATCACAATTTTGAATGTCCAATCCTCAAATGAGCCCCAGGCAGTGAATAAAGACGGGATTTTGAACAAGAACAGGATAGCCCCAACGACACCCTCCAAGACAAAAACAACGAACAGAATAAGCACCGATCTCAAAGGAACCTTTCAAGCACTCAATGCAAGAGGCCAACAGAATAACTATTCACCACCACCACCACCACCACCACCATCATCATCATCTGCTGACGAAATTGTCAACTCAAAATTCTTGAAGCTCCAATGAAGAGCACAAGGGAACTGGTCAGAAAGAAAGCTGTGCGGAGGAAAAGATTTGCGAGACGCTGACATACCTCGCATGAGAGACTTGGCAAGATTCCCGTGGCGCCGATGGTGGCTACAGCAAGAGGCGAACCGATTGGCGACGATGGTGGCGATGGCGAGGCGAGGGTTCCTACGGCAGAATTAGGGTTGCTACGCACTAGCTTTCTGCCTACATACATACATACATACATACATACATATATAGAGAGAGAGAGAGAGGCTAGTGCGAATGAGAAATAGAGGAAGGCTTGCATGAAGAGAGAAAGGCGACTGAGACTGTGGAGTGAGGAAGAAATAAGGATCGTGCAAGGCTATGGTTTTCTTTAACACGCCAAACACTGGTTCCAAAACCGGTCCAGGTGGTCCGGTTCCTGGATGGGTCTTCACATGGAACATGGAACTGGTTCTCGTCCAGTTTTCTAGGTGGTCTGGTCCCGTTCCTGAATGAACCCTTATCGGTTGCACACCCCTAGTTTGTCTTGCGATAAACCATGAGATACATTCCCTAGGGCAAGGAATTGAGTTTTGTGTGCCGCCTCACAACCTGTATGCAGCAACAGAAAAATGGACATCAGTAATACCATTTGAAGTCCTGTAGATGATTCCATATATGCACTCGTATTCTGTTAGAATGATTTATGATAAAGTGAAGTGAAATTTGGATGTTAGGAGGTGATGAACATTTTATTATAAGTAGATGCTTGACTCATGTACAAGATCGGAGTAAATATAAAATGGACCACAAACACTCACAGTAGGAAGTTAAATTGCAATTACCATATACTTGGGTTGCATTTCCTTTTAAGAGTCCAATGTTCGTGGTGTATACAACCAGCATATAGTAAATTCTCTCTTATTGCATCCTCTAAATTGGTATTATACTTGTAGTGTTGACCATGGATGCTTGAATTTTCATTTGAAATAATTAATTTTCCATTGTGTCATGTGGATCCAATATTTGTTTAACCCATCCTTTTCAATTTTTATGTTTTTCTTAGATACATCAATTAAAATGATAACATGGATTTTGCTTTTCTTCTTTATTTTATTAGGTATTATTAATGAGTGTCTCGGGTGTCGTGATCTTTTCTTTCTGTCGGGAGAAAAGGACGAGGTTTAGAGGTAATGTCTATTTGAGGACGAATAGTCCTCAATCGGAGGGGGTTCAACCAAACTATGAGCTTGAGCGACATTAGGATTTTAATGTAGAGGAGTCACTGCTAGCCTATTAGGGTCAAGTCTACAAGAATTCTCTCATGTAGAGGAGTCACCGCTAGCCTATTAGGGTCAAATAGAGAACAAGTGAGGTATGGGCATATACCTCACTTCTCATGCAACAAGATAAATAAGATCAATGACTTGATTCCACTAGCTATCTAACTAGTTACCTTTCGGTAAGTAAAATTTGATTATTTGTTAGCTAGGGTGTCCATGCAGTCTTTTTACCAATTATGAATCCTAAAGTTCTTGTCCGCTAATTGTTTATGCAATGTTTTCGTGTTTATTATGACCCTAGAATGAAACCTAACCATTCAACTATGAAGATGAATCACAACAACAAAAATGACATAAAAGCAATCACAACAAACACGTCAAAAATAGTAATGAAGAGATACAGTGCAGCAAAGTACCTCTCTACCAGTCGGGTAAAGAATATAACATGGTCTTAGTGTTAAGCCCCAGGACTGCAATCCCCATGAGCTATGATCAAACTCGATCCAACTCTCGTCCACAAGATCATCTTAGGACCGAGTTGTCTGAGCTAAAATGGCTACACCAGCGTGATGAGAAGAACCACTCGTGAGGCTCCAGTTTTATAGTTCCTATCATTGCACGTGAATTTTCATCCACAGATCAAACGTATCTAAAATGAAGAGCACGTCTAGTATCTAACCCAAAATGTAAGAGAATGAAAAAGAAGTCTGTTTATTTCTATCAGATCAGGTTACGTATCTGAGGACATCAAGATGAAATATGCCCCCGCCCTAGTTCTTCCAATGATCGCAAATAGTATATAACTGGGTCGTTTTATTAAGGAAACACGGACCTGGCTCATGTATACTCCATAAACAATATTGACATAGTGGAATATCCCTTTGCTCCACATATATATCATAATAATGACATCTGCCCGGCCATGAAAAGCTGCAGTTCCATAGAGTATCTCCGTCGTCGCTAGGCCGGCACCGGAAAGAAAGGTATTTATTGCGCTGGAGATATTGAGTCCCCGCGTCGGAGAGTGGCCCCGCGTTTTTGCATTGAAGCGTGAGATTATGGTAGGTTAAACTATTAGTGATGTCGACGAAAGTTTGGGACGACACCTCGCAACCAGGTTGCAGCAACAGAAAGATGGACATCATCAGTATCATTTGAAGTCTAGCAGATGATTCCATATCCGCAGTCTTTGTGTTTGAGTGATTTATGACAAAGTGCAGGGAGATTTGAATATTAGGAGGTCATGAACATTTTCATAGGTAGATGCTCGACTCGTTTATGAAAATCACGGTAAATTAACAATGGACCCCATACACTCAAAGAAGGAAGTTAAATTGCAATTTTACCATATATTTGTCGTTTCCTTTTAAGAGTCCTTGGTATTATCCTTATACAGTTAATTTTGGGTCTTTTTTTTTTTTTTTT
>BCNH02000002.1:25105625-25138279 GCA_001662345.2 Metrosideros polymorpha var. glaberrima | reverse complement strand
GTGCCAATTCAATCCTAAATTTTTCAATTGTGCCAATTGAGTCTTAAACCTTTTGACAATTTGCAATTTAGACAAACCTTTCAGTTAATTTTGGCTGAAAATTGTTGACATAGACCTGAGTCGTCCTACGTGGTACGGCCGATGCTAACGTGGATAATTTTTACAATTTTTTAAAGAAAAAATTCAATAATCTCAATTATTTTTTATTCTTTTCTTTTCTTTCCTTTTCTATTTCCTTCTTCCTTCGACGATAGCCAAGCCTCGGTAATGGCCAGTGACCGGCCACAAGCAAGGGTCACCCTTGCCAGAACTTATGTCGGGATCGAAATCCCCAATATCGATTGAGCAGGAGATATTAAAACCCCGGACCATTTGTCCTTAGATCTGCAATGAACAGTGAAATACATTCCCTAGGGCAGGGACTTAAGTTTTGGGTACCGCCTCACAACCAGTTTGCAGCAATAGAAAAATGTACATTAACAATACCATTTAAAGTCCAGCATATGATTCCATATCTGCACTCATCGTCTGTTAGAAAGATTTATGACAATGTGCGGTGAAATTTGGATGTTAGGAGGTGATGAACAAGTTAATGTTTGACTCATGTACAAGATCAGAGTAAATATAGAATGGACCACAGACACTCATAGTAGGAAGTCAAACTGCAATATTATGGAAAAATTGTCCAAAAAGTCCTAAACATATTGCACTTTTGCTAGTTTAGTTCTAAATCTTTTAATTGTGCCAATGAAGTCCTAAAATTTGCCAACATAATCTATTTGATCAATTTTGACAGGAAATCGTTAATGTGGATACCAATAGTTCTACATTGCATAGTAACGCTAACACAGACAATTTTTATTAATCTTTTATTATTTTTTTCGAAATTTTTATTGATTTTTTATATTTATATTTCCTTTTCCTTTTTCTTTTCGCCTTCTTTCTCCATCGGTTGCGCAGCCTTATCGATGGCTGGCGACCGCCCTGAAGCTACAACTAGCGAGGATCGCCCTCGCCGGCATTGGGTGAGGTCACCCTCTCCGGGATTTGGCGAGGGGCCTTGGGCAAGGCTCACCCTCGCCGGTCGTAGTCTCTAGCTGGTCACCGGCCATCATCGAGGTTGGCGACCGATAGCAAAAGAAGGGAAAAAAATAAAATATAAAAATTTCAAATAAAATAAAATAAAATAAATAAAATTTGTTCACGTTAGCATTAGCCTTGCCACGTGGGACAACCAGCCTCTACGTTAGCGATTTTCGGTCAAAATTGTCCGAGTAGACTACATTGGCAAATTTTTAAAAGTTTTGGGATTCAATTGGCCAAATTGAAAGCATTATGACTGAATTAGCAAAAGTATATTAAATTTAGGATTTTTTGGACAATTTTCCCCAATATTGCCATATACTTGTGTTGCATTTCCTTTTAAGAGTCCAAGCTCGTGGTGTATACAACCAGCATATCCCAAATTCTCTCTTATCAGATCCCTCTAAATTGGTATTATCCTTGTAGTGTTGATTTTGGATTTTTTGAATTTTCATTTGAAATTATTACTTTCCCACCCCATCCTTTTCAATTTATTTTTTTTAATGTTTGATAAAAGGAGGTTTGCCTTTCTTCTTTATTTTATTATGTCTTAATAATGAGTGTCTCGGGTGAGGAAGTGGTTTAGAGGTAATGTCAATTTGAGGACGAATAATCCTCAATTAGCACGAATTCTTCCGAACCCTACCCTCGCACAATGTTGGGATTTCCATTATAATTCGATCAACCCTATGAGAATTCTATCATGTGAAAGAGTGGCTGCTAGACTATTAAGATCGGGTAGAAATCAAGTGAGGTATGGGTATATACCTCATTTCCTACGCAACCAGATAAATAGGGTTGGGAATTTGATTACACTTGCTATTTAACTAGTTACCTTTTGGTTCCTAAACTTTCATTGTTTATCAGCTAGGGTGTCCATGCAGCTTTTTTACCAATTATGCATCCTAACGTTCTTGTCTGCTAAGTGTACATGCAATGTTTTTGTGTTTATTATGATCCTAAAACGAAACATAACCATTCAACTATGAAAATGAATCACAACACAAAAAATGACATAAAAGCAATAGCAACAAACACATCAAAAATAGTAAAGAAGAGATACAGTGTAGTAAAGTACTTGATACCAGTCAGGTGAAGAATATAACATGGCCTTATTATTAAGCCCTTCCATGAGCTACTATTAAACCGAATCCAATTCTTGTCCACAAGATCAATATACCAAAACTAAACTATAACAAAGGCACTTGCTAAAATCTCTAAACAATATGGATATCAAGTAAATGATACTAAGCTAAATCTAATAGATCTAACTATCTAATCAAGACCTATTTTCTATTTATTTTTTTCGAATTTTTATTTCTTTTATGTTCTTTTATTCTTATTATTTCCGAAAAATGGGGACCCGGGTCAACCCAGACCCTAGGGTCTGATCCGAAAATGAGGCTGGACTTGGACCTTATGGATCCAGTCACATGGTACATAGGAACTCAGGCCGACTTCTAGTATGGAACCTGAACCTGGACTTGGAGCTTATAGCGATAAATAGTTACTTAGCACAATTTGCAAAATTGATAAGTCGTTTTTCGGTTAATAATTGCTAATAATGTGGGACAGTTCTTCGTTATTAGGGTGGACGAATGGTAGACAAGACGGAGGCAGAATTCTAAGGGAGAGGGGGCAGAATTTTCGACGTGCTTGACTTGAGTAGTTAATTAATATTTACTAGTATTACATGTAGAAAAGAACACGACACAATAAATCAACATAAAGTTGAAATAATTGAAGGATAAAGACACGCAAAAGTTAATTATTGCCTAAGTAGAAAAGTCTGCCACCGCTCCCTCGGAGGATGGCTCTCTCGTGTAAATTATAAATCAAGAAGTCAATATCTGAATGTTTCTTATGTAAAGAACTTCTACTAGACTTGCATATAAGAAGGAAAAAAGAAGATGATGAACAGTAATAGCGGTTAAAGAAAAGAAAAGAAAAGAAAAAATCATTTGACATGAAATTTAAGGAGTCGGAGCAAAACATTAGTCTATGAACGCGGAAGGAACGGGAATACGAGGAGCTAAAACTGTAAAAGCATAGACCATGAACGTCACCAAAGGTACGAGCTCAAGTCGATGACTCCAGGTTGCTTCCTCTCCGTGTCGCCATCGAACATCGCGAGAGTACGCGGGAACATGGAACGAAAACAGGAAAAGAACAGATGCTCAGAGCAAGCTCAATAATGGTGGATAATAACTCGGAATCAGATATAAAGGTTCACAAATCAATATTTAATAAAGGATCTGCACCAATTCGTATATGGGTCGAAAAACATCGTGAGCAATTTCTCGGTTACATCTCAGAGACTTTTTATCAAACGGGTTATGTGCATCGAAGGTATTGACACTAACCATGAAATCTACGCCGTATTTTCGTCTAAAAATCAATGTTAAAATCACAAAGCCATCCCAAACCAACCGGTTACGACTCAGATCTTAAGTGAGTTACACATGAAGTACATGAACGCAATTCGGTGATTTATCTTTTCAAAACAGAGCAGGAAAAAGGAGAATGACATTACGTGATTAATGGAACGAGTCGGGAGTGCAATCCAGTGAAGGAAGTTCCAGTGTCAGCCAGCGACAAGGATCAGCGCCGGCGAAGGAATCTCGAACATTTAAGAGTTGTGTTGATATTTCCATTTAAGAGTTTAAAATGCTCGAGGTATCCTAGATTCTCCTTTATTGCATCCCTCTAAATTGGTATTATCCTGGTAGTATTAGTTTTGGGTGTTTTTGCATTTTTGAATTCTCTAAGAAGTCATTGCTTACTTATTTTTTGTCATGTGAATCCAATATTTGTTTCATTCTCCCTTTTCAATTTTTGTTGCAAAACATAAGTTTAATTTTATATGTTTTCCTTTATTAATGGGTGCATCGGACCACATATTAACTATACTTAACAAGGAAAGTATTCAATTTATAGTAGAAGTTAAATTGCATTTTTACCATTTACTAGCATATCCTGAATTCTCTTGTCACGTCCCTGTATATCGGTATCATCCTTATAGGATTAATGTTGGGTCTTTTTGAATTTTTGGCTTTCCAATTAAGATATTTGCTTTCTTATTTTGTCATGTGGATCCAATATTTCTTTTATTCATCCTTTTTCAATTTTTAATATTAACGGGGCATTTTAATAAGTGCATCGAGGCACTAGTTAACCTCACTTAATAAGGTAGGATTTTTTTATATCTAATGTATTGATTACACACAACACGAAATGGACGACGTATTGAAAACTATGGACATTTTTTAAATGATTATATAATGATCACGCTAGAGATACTTGTCAATGAAATCTTATTTATTATTCATGTCGACTATGGTTAATACAACGAAATTGCCTTGTTAGTTGTTAATAGGGGAAAAAAGGGAGAGATATCGCGTCATTCCTCAAGTCATGTGCATTGCGTTCCATGACTATTCATATCTTCACATGAAAATAAAGAGATGTGACAATGACAATGACAATGACAATGAGAATTAAATTAATTATAAATGCATTTTGTTCATCCATTTGAGTCGCTAGTGCTCGCGTGGCCTAATGGATAAGGCGCTCGCCTCCGGAGGGGGAGATTGTAAGTTCGAGTCCCACCGTGAACGATTTGTCTCCTTTCTAAAAGCTATGTCAATGCCCTTTTATTTATTTATTTTATAAAATTCTTTTTTTGTTTCTCTGTTTTATTTCAAGCTTCTTCTTCTTCTTCTTTTTCCAACCAATCTCTTTTCTTTATGAAGTACTCAAGTTCGATTTCTTTTCATGAAATTCAAATCAACAAGGTACCAACATAATGAAATGTCTGAAAGTCCTTGTGTGATGTTAATGCCAATCTTAATCCGTGAGGTATTTGAAGGCTTCGATAAATAAAATCGATAAGAAAATAGAAAAAGAGAAAAAGATCACTTATGTTCCACACCACAATCCAAAACACTTCTCCGACATGGCCATAAAAGAAAAGGTTCTCATCATTCTTGAACGCCTATTGCTTCTTCCTATATAGCGTCCTGGCTGTGTTCTCCAACTGATGTCCTTCTCCTGCTCTCTCCAAAAGACTGTACCAGAACTCCATGTCCTTGTCTCCCTTCACGCTCGGATCTCTCTGCCCGCCACATTGCAAGTCCACCGTCTCGTTAGGAGATGTCGGAGAAGCCGAGGCTGAACCCACAGCGAGATCCTTTCTCGTCTTCGCGAACTTCTGGGGACGTGAAGAGAGCGCAGTTTGCGAGTCGCTTTTGATGTCCGCATGAACTGCTATCGAGGGGTCCGACTCTATTGATGACGCCGTCGATGATTCTTGAAACCTTTGCGCCGGTGCGGTGGCTGGATTGTGGAATGAGTGATCGAGGGAAGTGCAATGAGTTGGGTTTATGTTGTAGGGAGTTGAGTTGGGTAGGCTGTGTGGCACCCGTTTCTTCAGGTGGGTGTGCCAAAAGTTCTTTATTTCATTGTCAGTTCGCCCCGGTAATCTCGAGGCTGTGGCCGACCATCTGGAATTCCAAAATAGAAAATGTTGAGAAATATGAACTTTAGAATGGACAAAACATACGTAGAATTCTGTTGTTTTTGTCTAAAAGTACGGATCCTTTTCCATAGCGGTAAATTTCAAAACGTGTTAAGAAGTGTCAAAATCTACTCTTATGAAATTATAAAAAAAAATTATTGTGTTGTAGATTAGCAATTTTTATACTAATTCATTAATTTATATGTGTATAGCTTACTAAGGTTTCGAATATGCTAACTTTTATGAAATTGTCAATCTAGATTAGAGTGATTTGCCAACTTTTGTCAAATTAAATTACCAACTAGTTTTGGGTTACCCACTCTCATTTGAGTCATTTACCAATGTTTAATTTTTTTACCAAATATTCTATTGGGATGCCAATTAAGGCATATACAAATAGGACTGAACACACCGAATTTCACAAGATGCTAAAAGCTGCACCTCTTGGGATTGGGGTTTTAGCCTTGTTATCAAAGCATATTCCATGCTAAGAGATTTGAGTCTTGACACCGTGGTTCGTAGCCGCGTGCTCTAACCCTCTAGCATAAGCCTCGTCCTGTCTCCACCAGATTTATTCTCAGAAATACCCTAAAGAATGAACATTTCTTCTCCTCAACCATTTCTGGTTAAGAAGATGTGAAAATGCCTTCCTCCGTATGATAAGAGTGCGTTTTGAGGTGTGAAGTGGGTTTGCTTGGTTGGTAATCCCATACATTTTCTCATTAAAGATTACCAAACCAAAATAAATAGTGTGACTCATCGACTGTTCTTTCATTATATTCCAACTAGTATTGGGTTACATACTCACATTAAATTACGAAGCTTCATTTTCTACTGTAGCTTCGAATTAATCCCCGTTTCAATATAGTTTGCAAGAATAATGCCACGAAGAGGAAGGACATAACATCAGACCACAAAGACTTAAACCATCCTATATACAGAGACATGTAATTTACCTGTTGCCGAGAACTTGATGAAGGTGGATGATGGCGTCTCTTTCGTCGTCGGTGAAGTTCCCTCGTTTCACGTCGGGTCGCAAGTAGTTTATCCACCGGAGTCTGCAACTCTTCCCACATCTCAACAGACCTATAAAAAGCATATAAATGTTCCTTAATAATTCTGTATACTGCATCACACACACCAATTCAACCTGACAACACTCAATTGGTTACCCTCCGAAATTCTTTCTCGTTCTTGCTTTGCAAGTTTATTTGAGTTTATGGATAAGTACCTGCTAGTTTAGGAAGTGCACGCCAGTTTCCATGACCAAATTGGTGGATGTGAGAGATTAGGATCTGGTCTTCCTCTGGAGTCCATGGCCCTTTCTTCATCCCCATCTTCTCACAACATGGTGTCCTCATCATCTCTCTCTCTCTCTCTGTGCATAAACAAAGGGGCTCTAGGAAATGTTTAATGTGTTTGACTGTGAAATTTAAGCAGAAAGGAGTGAGTGAGTGCCTTATTTAGGCACGTGCATGTTATTCAATTGTTTTCTTTTGGATCTATATTCTTTTTTTTTTTTGCTAGACAAACTCTCACAGTATCACTTTCATCATCCTTCTGGGTTGCTTCCTTCCTGCTAATAAGTGCAGTCGAACCTTTCCTTTTCGGTGGTCAATATTTACGGGCGTCGGCAGTGAGAAGATCATGTCCAGCCGCCGGTCCAATACTGTCCAATCATTTTGGAATATGGTACTATTTTTATTTTTTGTTGTTGGAATATGGTGGTACTGATTAACCTTGTCAAATGTGGTATGCAAAAATGATTTCTTTCTTTCCTTTTTCTTTCTCGTTTTTAATGTTAAAAGTGTTGTCAACACAAAAGAAAAGATGGGGAATGCCTATCGTGTGCTGACGATGTCCGTGGAATGTATTTCATGAGACCTGTATTTACCTATTTAATTATAGCGCGCTTCCTTGTCCAATAAAAAAAATTTAGTGAAACGAATTATTCCTTTTTATTGTTTTGCTTACAAACAATTCACGTATGAAATTCAAGGGAAATCACGGAGACCCCAAAATTATTTTTTGAGCCGTTCTTTTTTAGAATCGCTCTTAAGAGCTTTCAGAGGTGATGGAAAATTAAGTTAAGGGCATTTTTTCGGAACCTCTTGTATGCTAGTTGTGTTGAGTTGGTATGTGTGTAAGTACTTATATGCTTGTCAACAGTTCAAAAGTATACTCTCGAGTACTTGAAATAACTCAAAAGGAAGATCTAAATCATGGAAAATGTGCTTTTGCTAAAGGTGGCTAATTCATTGCCTGATACATGTGGGATGGGAAGCAGTGGAGTGCTTGTCAAGGGAGAATGAGCAACCCCAATGAAGTTCTAAACAAGCAAAATGCCCTTACATGTGGATCACTATGTATTTAATACTCGATTAGAGTTTGACAGATTATTTAAATAAATAAATAAACCATTTTAGTGCAAGTTTTCGAACTAACTTTACAGGATTCCTAAGGTCAATTTTGTGCACACTCTGTCCATCTTGGTTGCTACATGTTTGTAGTGGCAAGCTTCCTTTCTGTCTTTGCTTTTCGAGTTGAATTGATTACTCATAAAAGAGTCCTTAATAAGAAATAATGATTACTCATAAAGAAAAAAACCATAGAAAAAGGGAAAAAGAAGTTGTCCACTAATGAGAATAACGTGTGTAGTGTGCTTCATGCCCTAATGCGTTATGGCCCTATTGGATAACTATGCTTGTCTCCCTAATTTCCCATTAGCCACTTAGAAACTTAATTGGATGTCCTCATTTCATTAATCACCTTGTTGAAAAGTAGCGAGTACTTTATTAGTTGTTATACAATTCTATTTTTATATTCCGACACCACCTCTCAATGCGTGCGAGGACTTGCATTTGTAATGCGGCGAAAGCTTTAAAAAAAGTTCGAACTCAATAGGTGTGCATGAAAAAAGGCTAAAAATTCATTGTGTACAGAACAATCCATGAATAATTTTAAAGGTGAATTTGAATAACTTACCTCGAAAACCTCTAATTTTGATATATCTATATTTATATATGTAAGGTAATAAAGGTCACAATTGTCTTATATCATATTGAATGAAGAGAGCGTCAATTTCTCTCATTGTTCATCCTACGATGGAATGGCAAATATAAATTTCCCAAAGTAAACATCACCATCGAACTCATTTCGCTTCCTCTTCCTAAAATTAAGTTTCTTTACCAATTAAATAAATCTTTCTGACTAATAAAGGCAGTATATCTTTAAAAAAAAAAAAAAAAACTGCTGAAGTCAAGCTCAAACCCATTATGACCCAAATCTCCTCCTTGATCATGCTCTAAGATTTTAATGTTGACTTATAGCTAAATAATCCAATTAAATAACGCCTTTGACGTGATATATAGCTTTTTAAGTAACTTTTAAGAAGGCAAGATTCTGTGCATGATCCGTCACCTTCTTTACTGCCGGCCCAAGTAGAATGAACCACGCATTGGAGTATTTAATTCCAGAAAGGAAAATACATTGTAGTTAAATAATCCAACTTCCCATTTTACTTATCAAAATAGAACTAGTTTGGTATGTTGGAACAAGGCTAGATAACATTCACTCCACCTACCTCCTCTCCTTTTGTTTCCCAAAGAGTAACTTATGCTTTGTATGTACCATGTCGGGCCATCAAACTTGAGATGTTTTTAGATTCCCAAAATGATGTTTCTCTTATTCATTTGTAATACATCTAATTTAATACATAATACAAGAACAAGTACGTAGGATAAGTTTTATGGTAGAGCCAACCCTTCGCGAGTTTTATCTTCCCAATCTATTATTCACTTTAGTCAAGAAGAATGAGGTTACATAACAAGTTAATACCACGAAAAACCTTAAATTGGTAAAACTACGACAAATTTACTACAAACTAATTTTTTAACTACAAAAAACTCTAAACTGGTACACCGGTGACAAATTTACTCAAAACTAATTTTTTTATCACCAAACCTATAACTAGTACATATGTGACAAATTTACCCCAAATTATTTTTTTATCACAAAAAACCCCAAACTAGTACATCTGTAACAAATTTACCATCCATTAGTTTCTGTTAAATTGTGTTAATACCACAAGAAACCCCAAATTGATACACCTAAAAATCCTAAAGTGGTACACCCGTCAACTGCAATGTGTTATACAACTCAGCAATTTGACGATAATATTTAACGAAAATTAATGGAGGACAAATTTGTTATAGGTATATCAATTTGGGATTTTTTGTAGACAAAGAATTAATTTTGGGTAAATTTATTATAAGTGTACTAATTTAAGATTTTTTGTGATATTAACCTTATATATCTCTAACCTTGAGCTCGTGTGGGCTGCCTCTGCGGTATGAAAATGAGGATGGGGATGTTGGGCTTCAGATCACATCGCCCGCGACTGGAATTTTTCCCTGGTGGATAATCATCGCCCAACCTCAAATTAGCACGACGTACTTTGCAGTCGTGATGTTGTGACTGAGTTGCAACAGGGGCGAGCAATATCAATGTTAATGATGAGCCTAGACGAGTTGCATTAAGTGGTATCAGAATCATGGTATGGACGTTGAGTTTTAGATACATGGTCTCTAGTCCAAATTGCTCACGTCTGAGTTGTTGCACTGATAGATAATTTAAGCATGACGATCTCATTGTTTTACAATCCTCTAGACACGGGTGAGTTAGGCTAGAGAATATAATATCATGCTAACAGAGGTCTAGTGTAGATTACCTTCAGTTACATATAAGAGTTATTGTAGGATGTTGGGCTTCAGAGATATCTCTAATCTCCCATCATCCAAATCTAGACTGTTATACTAAAAAATAAGTCTTGTTCAATCTCAAACTATACGAGGTGATTTATGTGGACATGAGTGAGTCGCGACCAAAGCGGATATTATCATGTTGATCCCGAGCCCTAATGGGCTTCCCTCATCCTACTAATATAAGGGCCATATGGATTTGTCTTACTTTCCCGAACACATCCAAATAGTTTGTTGTTGCCAAAATAATGTTGGATGTTACGTTTCTACACTATTTTATACTGCATGACGCAAGAAATCAGGGGTTAAAACACCCACCAAGCTTTACATGAACTATTCTTTGAACATTATTAACACATTCTTTGTTAATAAATACTTAATTTCTTCATACAAAATCGACTTATATGAATCATAACTTGATAAGAACTATTGTGTAGCAGAGTTTGCTGACGTAGTTCGCTTACTTGGCAAAATTTTTGCAAAATAGGTGATGTGGCCTACTTAGTTAGCAAAAGTCAGGTCATCTTCTATCTAGGTATTGGGTGATGAGGGGAGAGAGAAAGTGCCGACTTGAATGATTTCAATTGTCCACTATATCTTTTCTAATGTGGCACCATCTCAAAAGACCAAATTGGATGCCAATGTGGTTAGTTAATGGCTATTCAATGCCGTCATTGTCCAAGTTGGCATTTTCAGTTCGGAATATATACCACTCAATTACTATGATTAGCTTGCTCCACCACTTCAATCACGTAATAAGATACTTTCTCCACACACATAACATCGACACGGGCTAACTTAAAAAGTCCAACAATTGTAACATAATAGATGTGAAAGCATTGAGGTGTACCTTAATAGAGTTTAGCATTTATACCTAAGTACAAGTTTAGAGGGGCAAATGAAGTCTTCTTAAATACTTTTTTTTTTGTCACCGCTAGGTATCCTTTTTTCTTTTTTTTTCCCATAAAGGGTGTCCAACGTTTGCAAATTGTAATCACCAATCGGGCGAGGCCGTCACTCCTGTCTGACAACGGTGCGAATAAAGAGTTAGCACCGACGATATTTCTACAAGCCCAAATTCAGCCCAAAACAAAAAAGAAGAAAAGAAACAATAAGCCCAAGCCCAATACCAAGCCCAAGCCCAATAACAAGCCCAAGCCCAAGTCAACAACCCTTCTTAGTTTCTGATCAGTTTCTTGTTCATCACCTTCTTCCGGAGTTC
This sequence comes from Metrosideros polymorpha var. glaberrima, assembly GCA_001662345.2. Lineage (NCBI taxonomy): Eukaryota > Viridiplantae > Streptophyta > Magnoliopsida > Myrtales > Myrtaceae > Metrosideros > Metrosideros polymorpha. The sequence continues at coordinate 25,126,698 of BCNH02000002.1, read as the reverse complement.
AAATCCCACCACCACCACCATCTTCCTTTTCCAGCTGCGAGAAAATGACGACTTCCATGGCGACGTTCTCCATCGCCCCGAGCCTGCATCTCCCTTCAAGACGGCACAAGTGAGTAAAGCCTTCTTTTTGGGTTCGATTGTAGTAACGATTCGTTCTCCTTCCACCTTGATGAAAGTTCTCTGTGGGTGGGCAGTAAACTCGCCGCCATTCAGTCCTCGCGGAGGTTCTCCAAGACGATTGCGTGGAGAATCAGAGTGGTTTGCGCTTCGTCCGCAGCTGCTGGAAGTTCGAATCCGAATGCGGACTTCAACCCTTACGAGGTTATGGTGCTAGCTTTCAAGTTTTCACTTCTTGCTAGCTTTTGTCACTTAAGCAAAGTGTGCTATGATGGTCTCTCCGATAGGGTTCTAAATTGTTACGTGTGATTGTGATCTCGATATGATTTCAGTTTTAATTCTCGTCCATTTGCATAAATTCGCAGCAGTAGGCTCGGTTTTGCCCTCTGAACCGCATTTTGTATCAAAAGTCTCAGATTTTAGCCTTTGCCCTGCGTTTTGAAGCCACAGTCCTCGCTCGAGAGCCTTCCCTGGTCATCATTTTGAGTATTCCTTGGTCCTGAATCTATCAGAGCCATACCCAATTTCTGGCTTCTCGTCTGTTTGCATGAATTCGCAGCAGTAGGTTCGGTTTTGCCCTCTGCACCGCATTTTGTATCAGAAGTCTCAGATTTTAGCCTTTGCACTGCGTTTCGAAACCAGTCTTCTACTCCAGAGCCTTCCCTGGTCATCATTTTGAGTACTCCATCTCTGGTCAACAACCTATCATCGGAGATAGATTATGATGCTTGACCTCAACCAGAGGGAATGTGGTGGGACCTTAATATGGAAGAGAAAACAATGAAAAAAGTCACGCTGAACATTTTGGTCACTTGAAACCAATGCAACTAATGGAAAGACTTAATTGCAACTTTTGAAAGTTTTGCGATTTGATAGAATTTAGGTACTATTTGAAATTTTGAAGGATTTGACTGCACTATGGTTACAAGCTTTAAGATTTCTGGTGGACTTAGCATTTTGCCCATTTTTTTAATGGAAATGTATGCTAATTCCTTGTTCTTGATTCAGGTTTTGGGAGTGAATCCCATCGAAGGATTTGACATGATTAAAGCAGCATATACAAAGAAACGGAAGGACGCAGAGAGAAGAGGTGATGAAGCAGCTGCTTCCCAAGTATGTCTCAATTTTATTTTGAGTTGCAATCAAAACATTATAATTTACTTACTATATTTTTGGTTGTTGGGGATTAATAATGTTTCAGCTGGAAAAAGCATATGACAAAGTGATGATGGCACAATTAAGCAACAGGAAAAAGGGCGTCACATTTGGTTCTTTCAAGGTATAATAGCCATTGTGCCTGAATTGTATGTTCTCTGTATGTTTAAAATGCAAGGAGTGAAAGAGAGTATTTATGTGACTCTCTTTCGTGACTCTCTTCCACTCGATTGCTCTTAAATAGGTCTCCAAGGATATCAAATATGCTGATAAGCAACCTGTTGTACCGTGGGGACCAAGGTTTGTTTTCATCCTTTAATCAGTGCATTTCCCTGCAAGGAATAGATTATTGGAGGAAGAGCTTCCTTATCATTGTTTTCAAACTAGATAAGTGCACTAAAAGCTTTATAGCTTATGTGCTGCGTGCAACTAAGTACTTCTCAATAAGTAATTGAGTCCTAAAACTTTGAAAAGTTTGGTCAAGTCCTTATGTTAACTCTGTAAATTAAGATGACAAAGCTCTGCCACATATGATTTCTGTCAAGGTTTTAACAGAAGGACTCTCATTGAGATTTTGTCAAAAGTTCTAGGACTTTATTGCTTGCCACATAAGTATCTGTCCACATTGAATATATTTCTTTGGATATATGTTCCTGGCTTCTGTTTTTTGGTTGAACCACTATCACTTATTGAATTTCTTCTGATTGCACTTTGCCATTGGTATTACATTGACTTCTTGTTTTTTTCCCTTCCCTTTCCTTCAGGTTCACCAAGTCTAGTGTGCAAGATATGCGCATCAACATGGCCATATCTGCTGTCTTTGTAAGTGCCCTTTTGGCTGTGGTGTCTCTACTTTAGTGTGATATAAGAGATGAGCAGATCTTTCTGGAGCAATTTTTTGTGTAAGAAATGAGCGAGACAAATGCCAATATTGTTATGATGAAATAACCTTTTCACTTATTTGGATGGCACTTCTCATGATATATGGCGGTGGCCATACTCAATAGATGCATAAGCAAGGCAATATTGTCTTGTTAAATACATTTGAAACATTTGTTTTGGTTTCAGATTTGTTTTTTTCTCCCTGAAGGCCACTCTTTGCCCTACTGGTATTACTTCAGTTATCTAATTCGAGTTAGCAACTTGATTTTCTGCAGACAGCTTGGATCCTAATCAAGCGGAATGCTGAATATAAACCGTTACAATTTTTAGCATTTGTATTTGTGTACCGGATCTTTGAGAAGTTGAAATCATTTGAACCTCCAGTATCACCAACCTTTACAGTAAGTTTCTTTGTAAAGCTTAGATCTGCCATTTCCTCCTTTTCTTTCCTTTATCCGAGTTAGCTGCACTGCATACTTGGTTTAGTTTTTTGTTGTATGTGCTTACTGATCTCTGGATATCTTCTCAAAAGTTAATGTTGTTAGAATCACTATCCGTTGTTATTGTTGCAATTTCTCAGACAGTTGACTTTATATTGACTGCAGGAAGACGGTGAGGAGGATCCAGGGAGAGGGATGCGAATGGGAAAACGGCTGCTTAGGTCTCTTGCATTAGTTTTTGGCTGCATTGCGTTCTCTTCTCTGGTATGATGTCTTTTCTGGTGTATTTTGTGTTTATCTCCTTTCTACCTTCATCTTATGCCCCCAAAAAATAGATTATTACTTGGCATACTTGGAAGTTATCCACTTCCTAGAAAGCAACTGCAAAGGTTGCATGTTGAATTGTCAGAAGGTCCCGATATGTTGAGACAATTAGCCATCACCCCAGGATGATTCTTAAGAAACAATAACCACTGTGCTGAGAGTTCATAACCAAATATCCTGGAACAAAGGCAACCTTGGACGCTGTGGCTGAGTCTGCTGACAAGCAGGAAATATAGCAAGCTCAAATATGATACTTATGTTCTATTGAAGTAGATGATTGCTGTATGATCATTGGATTCCTGTGCCTTCAATTCTTATAGACGACATGCACTTTCAAAGATTGGTGAAGTAATTTTTTGCCATCGATAATGTGGTCTTATATAAAGTTGGGAATGTTGGTGATGTTTCTCCTTGCTTGAAGAGATCTTTTAGGATAAATTTGTTGTGAGAGCAACAGTGGGACCAGTTGGAAGAGGCAACTCCTGCTTAGGTACTAACCTGGGGTTCCACTTCCAAGTCTAACTGAACACCTATACAACCCCTCTCTGCCTTACATAGCTAAGACAGATAATAGCGGCATTATTGAGCTTAGAGATAGAGGCATTGACAATGCTTACATGCCTTTTTAAGGGTCCCCAACCATTGAGTTATTAGTTATGGATCATATATCTAGAAGTTATCTTTTTGTGCTGCCATTGAACAACTCAATCTCGCTAATGGCTTTGCATTGTATGTTTGCAGGCATATACTGGTCTTCTGAACATTATAGAATATGTAGGCAGTTATATACCTGCTTTTCTTTACAATAACCAGGTACTATTTTCTTCTCTTTTCCCTGACAATAATTGTCATGGACCTTTTGATGCATATTTCTTTGGGCTACGTGGACCATGCTATCACCATACTATTGATTACCCTTTGACTCACATTAGATCTATTAAGTACACTTTAAGGTCCAGCATATCTTATGTTCATTCGATGAGCCTCCTTCACCAAGCTGCAATATCAACAAATAGATGCAAGTGCTCTACTACATTCTGCTGCCTTTCTGATGAATGAATACACATCTATTGCTTTCCACGGTTAATCGCATGTTCATCATGCCCATCTTTGTTTCTAAATGTCCCAAGTCTTTGATTGTGCTTTCTGATGACAATGTGTGCATGTGCAGGAACTTCTAGTCACCACTTCGACGGCAATCTTTCTCTTTATAATGGCATCATATTATAGATGACAGACGAACTTTGGTGAGAGTTTCACCTATAGGTCGACTTGGGTGTCAAATTTTGTCAAATCAGGTGTTTTTTTTCTTCTCTTTTTAAATTGTGAATTTTTGCATCTCCTCACTTAAACCAGTCTCGTTGACATTAGTCACGGTGCCCTCTTTATCTCGCGGAGCGTTATCATAAGGGTGCTACACCTGTAACGGAATGTTGAATCTATGTAGGAAGTTAGATCATCACTCATTGAAGTCAGAAATAATGTAATGGACTGCTTCGAAGTCTCATCAAGGGAAAATGGGAGAAAACATTTACTTGCAGCTCATTCGATAGGACCATGAAGGGACCGGGACATTACGGGCTATGTGAAATATACAAAACAACCTGAGCTGAAATAGGCAAGTTGGACCTACCCCGAATTTTCTGCTTTCGTATTCTTTGAGTTCGAAGCAGCAAAAGTACACATTGGTAGGTTTCAACTAGAACGTCGTGTTGAATCAATCTGGTATTTGGCCTCAAAAAGAACCAATTTGAAAATGTCTGTTCCACTTGGGTAGACGGATTGAGGCTTGTGTGTATTTTTCTTTATCTTTTGAGTGCCATTACATAGGGGCGTGATAGGATATTTTGTCATACTCTTGAACCCGCCACTTATTACTAGGCGGCACTTGTTCCAAGTTCAATAGAGACCCGTATGGAGGCATTCGCAAACTTGAAGGCACCCGCCATGGATCACCGGCACCGACAATGTCACCGGTCATGAGCAAGGCTCACACTGCTGCCCTGACCGAACTTCCCAATTTGGAGGCACCGGCCATGGTCGAACTTCCCATATCATCATCATATCATCATAACTGTTGATCATGTGGGATTATTGATCGATAACTGTTGATCATGTGGGATTATTGATCGGATCCATACGAGACTCTACTCCTGGCCGTGTTTTCATGGAATGAGGATTTTCATCACTGAGTAATAAAAATAGATAGGTGCTGAGGTAATGGAGACCTCCTGCGGACATCCCACGTCATGGGATTTTGCTAATCGGAATAAAAAGGTTCCTAGAGCAATTCCCAGCCCCTATGCCATGAAACGCAATGAAACCAAAATCTTACCATTTGGTACAATGTAAATTTAACGTAGAACCTTGCCTTATACGTACATGACAGGTTTTGCGCTTTGTACTATATTATGAATGGTAGTGAATTCGGATATTTTGAGTTTCTAACTTGCCCAAAACCCTATATAAGATATAAGTGATTTTCAAGTATCGAATTGTTGGGGACTAATATATTTTGGTAATTATATAATCTATTTTTGAGTTGATATTCTATTTTTTTAAATATACAAAAAAATGTAAATTAATTATGTCTAAGGCTCTCGCATACTAGAGCAAGATGTGTTTGAGATTCCTATATGGAAACTCAGCTCGAATTTGGGACGGGTTCGATTCTTATGTATGACTGACAGGTTTCGAGTTTGAAATAGGGACAGGCCTCCCAAATCCACCTCGTCGCAATCTCTAATTAAGATAAATTAGAAAAACATTGCAGGCATTTTGCTAGAGGGAAATATGAATAAGTTAGTTTAATTCAATAGCTCGATATTTATAGAAATCTAATTGTATGAGACGACTTCAAGTCTACGTAGCAATGGCATATGAAGATTTATTCTGAAAGGAAAGACAGACAAAAATTTCTATGAATATTACTTTTGAAAGATATAAAGTGAGACAAATCGATTTCATAAAATGCATTTTAGATAATTAAAAGACGATGTCGCATGTTGTCCCTCACGACAAAAAAAAAAGAGGCTTAGAGTATAGCCAAAGGGTTCTTTTTTCACCCCTCGAATCAATAGACAGAGAAAAGAACAGTAAAACAATGCCTGACTCTATAAGCGTTTACCTTGCCACGTGTCGATACGTGGTCACAGCTAGGTTCCTTTCTAGATATTGAAAACTGACCAATGCAATGAGTCGCGGGTCATGATATTAGAATAGACGTATTATCATTTTCACTAAAAAATTTCAATATCTTACTTTGGACCTTCTTTAACAAGTGGAGAAACTTTTCTTTGCTATTATATGATTGATTAAATTCTAACAAAGATTTCAACATTTTCAATTCATGATATTGCCAATTGTGATTATGCAGATCTTTCGAGCAATCATAATATCACGGATCAACATATTCAACAAGAAATTGCGGATTTGGACGAGCAAAACCGTAGAAAAAGATAATCTATACTTTCGTGGCAACAAGTGAACACTCTCCAATTCGTAGAAAAAGAGATCTGTATCGAAAGTACTACCTAATAGCAATAGGGCAAGTTGCTCTGGTTCACATAGCTCAATTTGACCTTTGTCCTTCTCTATGTAAATAACCACTCATCACAACGGGTTGTATCTTCATTTAATATAAGTGGGTCTTTTTTTAAATGTTCGATGTGTAATCTTTTAAAGAAAACTACTGCGAAATTAGAAAAGTGGTCCTTTGATTTGCTAAACATAAATAGTTGCTGAAGACATGGAGTATGCCCAAGTACATTGGACATTGGATTCTGCTCCATGTTTACTATTTCTGGCACAGAGCAAACTCACCATGTTTGGGTCATCAACTACTTTTTTGGGAGTCCAATGCTTGCCAAACCTTATTCAAAGGGATCGAGATTCCAGATGAGGGGATTCAATTCCTTACTTCGAGTGGAAAAGTTGAAGTCTTCCCCCATTTTTAATGCCGTTTGTGCCTCAATCTTTGGGAAAAGATAGGGTCCGAGTCTTCCTTTTCATGGTTTGATTATACTGTTGACAATCAAAACCTAGTACTACGCTTTCCGTTTAACTGTGTCCGAAAGAGACCCCCGCTTGTCAAAAGCATTCTCAACAGGAATGCATCAACAGAACTGCTAAGAAACCGAAAGAAATGAAGTAAGGAGCGATGCTAGATGCGCAAAAGTCGATGCATAAACCAATAGGTCATACAATATATGAGTATTCGAACGACAACTCAATAAGAATTTGTCACTTTCACTTCGTAAATGTATTTTATCAAATGGTCTTTGCATCCCTAACATTCTTGAATGGTACATGGAGAAATATAGACTAGCTTGGTACATTACATGTTCCAAGACAAGCAGTACTCTTTTCACTGGACAACAAAATTCAAGTGCTCTTTTCTTACCAACCAAGGCACGGGTGGTTCTGAGATAGAGTGAAACAAAGGTAAAGTAATTTGCATGATATTCTAAGATATAGGTCTTTGGTTATGTACAGAAGAAACCCTAGAAGTCCAAATCAACACTTTACAAACTATGCATGACTTTTTGCCATGCCTGCGTACTTCCTTCGTCCTTACATGGTTGGATACAACTTGAAAACTATCCTACAAAGCTATGAGTTATCCCTATGTTTATGCTAATTAATTATTTTTAGCTATGGTAAGGGGAGGGGAGAGGTTTTGGTGAGACCTTGGATCGAACTAGGGCAAAGCGCCTTACTTGCAGTGCAATAATTATTGTGATTGATTGAATCGATTCAAATGATTTTGCATACTTCTAGTTATCGATATTGTGATTGATTGAATCGACCAACATGATCGTTGTAAAGTTACTTGGTGAGTTTTTGATAGCAAACTATCTCTTTTCCACTTAATAGTCAGTTGATGATGGTTGATGACAGTATAGATAGTGTCACTTTCCCATTTGATCCTCCCAAACCTTTTACATGTAATCGCCATGATGTTAAGAATGGCAAGTATCTAGTTGAAGAGAGGTATGCACTTGAAGATGACAAGACATTACAAGGCCAGTTGAAAATACCACAACCCCCTTCTTTTCATTTGGTTTTTTAATTTCTTAATCACAAACTTTCCTCCTTAAAGTCTTCTCTATCTAGGGTACAATACCCTAATAAGCCGCGCCTCTCTCTCCTTCCTCCCTCTCCATGTTCCCCTCTCCATCACAATCCAAAACCATGCAAAAGATTCTCTCACCCTCTTGAATCAACCAATCTTACACTAATTCTTTTGGCTCACTTGGAATGTCTATTTCTCCTTGAAGTGGATTACTGTCTTCCTCTGTATAAACGCATTAAGTGTCCTAAAACCCTGTGTAATATAATGAATAACCTCATGCTTGATACAAGCCACATTCGATACAAGCCAAGTGCTTCATTAGTCTCTCTTAAGTAAAACAAACTACCCACGCTCCTACATCTCACTGTTATGGAACCAATTCCAGACCCAGATTGTCTCAGCTATCATCACCATGATCATCATCACTCACTCAGCAACATGGACATTCCAGTTAACACCATCACCAGACCAACAACCACAGTTTCATCATCTTCTTCGACCCTAAGCCGCTATGAGAACCAGAAGCGCCGGGACTGGAACACCTTCTGCCAGTACTTGGGGAGTCACAGGCCGCCGATCCCACTCGCCGCATGTACCAGCATGCATGTTTTCGACTTCCTCCGCTACCAGGACCAGTTTGGCAAGACCAAGGTGCACCACCAGACTTGCCCCTTCTTCGGCCTCCCGAATCCACCTGCCCCGTGCCCGTGCCCACTCCGCCAGGCTTGGGGTAGCCTCGACGCGCTCCTCGGGCGGCTCCGAGCTGCCTATGAGGAGAACGGTGGGGACCCTGGGGCAAACCCTTTTGGGGCTAGAGGTTTGAGGGTTTATTTGAAGGAAGTCCGCGACTATCAGGCCAAAGCGAGGGGCGTTAGTTACGAGAAGAAGCGCAAGCGGCCCAAGGAGAAGGGGCCGTCGCCATGACGAGTTCTCTCTTGCTCTCAGTCTATTTTTGGAGACAGCACGGAACGATTGACAGTGCAGAAGACAACATATGATCGGACCTAATAGATATATGTGCGTTCCAATCTACTCCGATGTCATCAGTCTCCTTCAGCTCGATCTCCGCCAATTACTCGAGAAAGACATGTGAGTCTTCTAATGTAGACCCTTGATATGCAAGCCCTATATTTGATCTCAAGCCTCGTGAGTACTCTATGTCAACATATACCAAGTAATTTCTTCATGTTTTCGAATAATTTCGGTGTTAAAATTACTGAAAATATGCGCTTCAAGTCTTTACCAGTCTTCGACGAGCCTTCTGTGCTGTCTCTGCAGATAATGGAGTGCATGCTCAATGAATTTTTTTCAGTTCTTTCAATGTGTATTACATATATCATATATGTTTTACTTCGTGTGTATGTTCAAATTATTGCAATTTGGGTAAGTACTTTGCAGAATTCTTTTACCCTTCTGATGCTTAGCAGTTTGATGATGCAGCCGAAATTAGAATGGCAGTTCATGGTAGGATTCCAGTTTTGATTCCTCTTTCCAAATGACTAAGACAAGCAAAGGTTTCCATAGAACTTCTTCTTTGAGATCATTCACTAGCTTTGTATCTAATCAACCCTAGATCGAGATAAATCTGTTCAAACATGTCAAAGCGAGCTTACATTATAAACGACTGATTCACAAAAGTCGTGAGCATCAATTGCTTTTTCTCTTGTGAGCTTAAGAAGAAATGCAGTCATTTCTCAAACTTTCTTTTTGGTGGTATAGACCATAATTTAAATTGCTAACCATCTTCTTATTCTGGAAAAAGGGAAATTTTCTTCACTAGTTGCAAAGATTTGATAAAGGAATTGCAGTTTGATGCAAGTTCAAAGAAGCTTCTTGGTAAGATCAGTGTGTATCTGCTGAAGAGGCAGCATAAGCCTAATGCCTTCGTAATTGGTGGAGATTCAAGAGGGGGATGTAAAATTTTGAGGTCACCGACACATCTAGCTGGACTTACCCTCCCTTTAAAAACCTATGGGCAACTAAGCATTATCAATTGTTCCTTTTTTAGAGAAGTGCAACAATAGCCCTACAACATTTTGGCCTTTAGTCGATAGAGTTTGAAAAGTACTTTTATTAGGTCCATTACTAATGTAAGAAACAATTTACACACTCATCGTTGGATGGTGAATATGTAGAAGAATTTGATTAGAAAACTAACTCCAAACACACATTTCAACCATCAAAGGTGAATATGTAAGTTGTTGTTTACACTAGTGATGGACCTAATAATAATCTTGAAAATTTTTAGTTTCGTCCATTGGGTCCCAAACCTTTTGAAGCGGGTGTGATCAAGTCCTAATCTCGTCATTGGTGACATTTTTCCATCGGAAAATTGCATGATATCGGGCTTTCTCGAAATTCAGCATGACTTTAATCACATAAAGAAGAAATAGAACTATTGATGAATTTCATCGAATTGAGTGAGAGACCCGATTATGAGAGTTAAGTGAAAAAATAAATCCGAGATGTTTCCTGAAGTGAGCAAAAAATCAAGATCATAGAACTTGGGTTTCCCTAAATATTTAGTTTAATTTTTCATTTGATTCCCATAATCAATAGCTACACCCAATTATCAACACAATCCATGTATTAATTCTATTCCTTAATTATGGGCAAAACCATATATTAAACATTCTGTGTTAATTGGTATGATTAATCTAATGACTGAATGTTACCAATGGTGAGATTAGGTCTTGGTTGCATCTAAATCAAAATGTTTAGGACTCAATCAACCGATTTAGAACGTTAAGGACTCAATTAGACCGCCCAAAACGTTGGACTTTTATCACATTTATCCGTTCCTTTTTACTCCAAACACCCGATGTGAGATTCTTCTCTGCTTTCTCACCTCACATGGTGCACTCAACATCTCCCTTATGTACTAGTATAACACAAAAAAAAAAGGTTCATTAGTAACTTCAAGGTCTGCATCGATTTGTCTCAGATTAACCTGTAACTTGTATATATAGTTTAGCATTAACAAACTGACCTGTGGATTTGTAAGTCAATTTAGGTTTTGTAGTGAAACAGTATGCTCACTGAGAATGATCACTTCTACCTTATTTTCTTTTGTATATTGTTCCTTTTTCCTTCTTTACCTTTCTGCGAGTAGTACCAAAGTGACAAAGGTCAAAAGTTAATTAAACACTAATTTGGTGAACTTAATCTAGAGCCTAATCAACTACATCAAACTTTATGGAGGACGGGCAAAGTAAAAAGTTTTAATGCCCCAGACTGTTGCAAAATATATAGGTATGGTACATATTGCTCCCATTTAATCAGAACTTGATTGTCGAAACAAAGTTGCTGATGACAACGACAACACAGCCGACAAATTCTAAATCAGCTTTGTAATCTAACAATGGAACCTCAATGTACCTCCTACTTATAATCAGGATACAATGGTGTGAATTGTCCCCACTCTGTGCAAATCGAAAAGCTTCAGAAAACTTACAAGGAGAAGAAAGAACAATAATCAGACATTAGACAGAATTGAGAGAAGAAAGCTCAGCCAGTTAATCTTACAAAGCGCAACTATTAACAAGCCGCACAAGCACTTGTGTTTTGCCTATCCCTTTTGCAAAGTGTTGATCTGTTCAATGTTATTACAACTTGTGCCTCTATTGAATTTTTCCACCGGTACTTCAATTGGAGTGATGCAAAGCCTTCTCATAAGAATACAACAGCACGAAAAAACATTCATGAATTGATTTTGTTTCTTGTTAATGCAATGAAGCAATCTTTTACAACGCTAATTAACCATTTTAGCTTGAAGTTGCGACATAAGTTTCTGGCTGTTTATCCCTTTATGTGTATGTGCACGCGCATATGCATGAGTATACTTGCGAGTGTGAAAGGATTGGGTGCCCTGGAACCAGGGGCATTATAAGCGTAAAGAGAATGGGATTCAGAGAAAAAAGCGCACAATAAGACAATCTGTTATCATTCCCTGCACCGTATAGACTAATTATGGATTCAACTGAGCAAGTTAATTGATTATTTATTAATGAGTGTCGAGAAAAATTATCAAAAAGATATTGGTTTTTTTTAGTTTAGAGGAAGAGAACTTTCAATCACGAAAAGAACGCCCATTCGTTCTATTAAAAGTAAAGTTGCTATAAAATATCAACTTCATGAAAATCAACTTTCATTGGATTATATACATATGCAAAAGAAGCTCCAACAATTATTAATTTTTCACTTAAAAAATTCGATCTTTCACTTTTGATTTGTTTAATCATTTCGAAGAAAGTTCCTAGGTTTTTGCTTCCCCCACCACCTTCACTAGTCGATGCTCATCAAGTAGTCATTAATTCAAATAAATTCCGAAATTGGCAGAATGATGATTGAAAGTGTTTTTATTTTAGCTTTCCTTGGTTCTTATTTTCATTTTACTTTTTTGAAAGTGGATTTTTCTTTTCTTTTTTCGCCAAGTAGAAAAGTGAATCGAGTACCAGCAACATCAAATGAAAACATTCCGTACGAAGGTCCCCCGCAAACTCCGGTCAACGACGAGGTACACCTAGACTGCTGACACGTGCGCCTCACTGTGTGGTCCCCACCGATAGGCTGTCCCACGTGGCTGCTTGTACTACATGTCGGAAAGCTGCCGCCCACAAGAACGAAAAAAGACAAGGAGCCACAGGTTTTTTTTTTTTTTTGTTCGAAAAGGAGCCATAGGTTGGCATGACCTATAATCATTTCATTTCTTGTCACAACGTTAATGACAATATAATCATAAAAAATCGCCATCATAAAACACAAATACATCAAAGTTATATATGTAGGATTACACCAATACAAAAAATCTCATGGGATACGTATCCATAAAGTTAATTTGCATAATGATTTGATTAGATTGCTAAAGAATATAAAGCAGTGGTAATAAAGAAATGGGATATGTTCTCGACAAGTTCTAAAACTTGTAAGGAAAGTACATTTGAGTCCTAAAATTTATAAAAAGTTCAAATAAGTCCTAAAACTTGTCACAAAAGTGCACTTGAGTCCTAAAAAATTTTTAAAATGCAATCGAGTCCTAAAACTTGTCATATTAGTCCAATTAAGTCCTAAAACTTGTCATATTAGTCAAATTTAGTCCTTTTTGAAAGTTACTTTTTTGAAAGTTTTAAGACTCATTTGCACTTTTGTGACAAGTTTTTGGACTTGTTTGAACCTTTTGCAAGTTTTTGGACTTAAACGCACTTTCCTTACAAGTTTTAGGACTTGTTTGAACTTTTTGCAAGTTTTAGGACTCAAACGAACTTTTCTTACAAGCATATCCCTAAAGAAATTATTTTGGTCTTAAATCAGGATACATAGGAATTAACATACAAAATTGGTTATAGGGCACGTATGGTTGTCGAATATATTGCCTGAGCAGTAGACGTTTATTTGGAATTTACCACATTACTTATGAATGAAGGATGAGTATGAAAAAATCACTTGTAATTTAGGGACTCGATTAAATATAAAACATTTAGGAATTAAATTGTGTAAATCGAAAAAGTTTAGGGACTGCCGATGACTTTAAATTGGAGAAACATGACAAAAACCCCCCTTGTGTTATTCTATTTGACTAATTACTGTTAAGGAAATGTAGATCTTTGTGAATATTATTGATCTTGAGGAAAAAAAAAGTTTTTGAAATCACGCCGATTTTGGCAAGTTAAACCGGTTAAGCAAACTTTTAAATTAGAGCCAATGAAATGATTGAGATGGATAAAAAGGTCCATATCGCAAAACAAATTATGGAACTTTATTTATTTTTGTCCCTCAAATGTACGCATATTTGATTAGATATACTGAATTTTCTGCAAATTCAAAACTAATTGACTCGGATATGTCGATAGATCAAAAGAAACTTGCACACAAGACTAATTTTTTTCAATGCAAGGCCGTCCATCACCTCTTTCTCCCTTTTCTCACGTTGCTCAGGCAATCCACTTGATTCTCAGTATCCAGTAAACTCAACTCTGTACTATACAACTATGCAATGTGGTAAGTTAGCAAGTTCTAATAGTCAAAATGTCGAACCTCCCTCGATGCATTTCGGGAAGAATATATTAGTCAGTTTCAATTCATGGCGGATAGCTACGACAGTTTTCAGACTGCGACTTCATAGAAATGTACCTGAACAACGCGGCAGGAACAACTGAACATTGCGTACTATTGGACCTGACACAGTTGAAATGCAGAATGAATCATCTATTCCAGAGAAAAAAAATCAGCATATCAACATCTTGCGATTCATGAAAGGTTAAGAATGCCACGAACCGACTGATCCGAACTACTCTAAAGTTCGCGGCACCAATGTATATGTAACCGGAAGAAGGAACAAAGAACACTGGAGCTTATTCTACTCTGATGTAAAGAGGCTGTCGATCGAGATCAGAACAGGCAGTGCCTACTGAACAAGCTTCTGATTCTTTTGAGGATCCAAAAATAAATCAATGAAGGGAAGTTGAACTCCCCCCAAAACCCAATCTTCTTTATCCACTTAATATGCTCTTTCTCCCTCTCAAAGGATAATAAAGCTCGAGCAGGATGTCACCTATGTTGCAACCGAACGTGGTGCCATATTTACAGTGTCAAAAAACCAGCATTACCGACTCGGTATCTCCAATTCCCATGGATCGGATCAGAATGGATCAGCTGGGCCGTTTAAGAATCTCCTCGTTGAGGAGTGTAGTTAACAAGTCTCGATCAAGAATTGACCTATTCTGGTTTAGTAAGGTGTGTAGAGAGCGTAACTGCTGCAGACCTGTGTTCCTGAAAAGGCCTTTGAGTGCTGTCTCAACCTCAACAGGCTTGACATGGTTTCCAGTGGCATCTGTACTGCATGCTTCCTTGTTCATCCTGTTAGCATTTTCTCCAGTATCTATCGACAAAGAATGCTGTTGAGCCTGAACTTGAGGCCGAGAATAGGGTCGGGAAGCCCAGTAGTCAATGCAGATTCTATTTCGATCCATAGCCTCTATAGCCTGCGAAGAAATGATGATGTTACAAAATTTGAAGTGCTCCAATGGAATTGAGATCCTGCCAATCAAGAAAGTATAGGAACCAAAAAGTTCACTAAGTTTAGGTATCTCCATGTTCACACTTGGTTGGTTCCTTATGACAGTAGGATGTCTGTCCTGCATACTTGTCCAACAACGGACAGCGACGATGACAACAAAAAGTAATAAAACATCAACTTAACCTAACCTTTGCACATGAGATAAGGTCCATGCCACTGTTCACTATATTCAAGTTCTTTTTTCTACCAGAAACATGAAAGAACCAGGTTCTCTTTCTCTTAAAGACCATAATTGCTCAAAAACTATGACTTTCTTCTCATTTCTCTGTTTTTGATATTTCAAGGATACCCCAACAAATAAGCATCGATATGAGCTTGATGCACGTAATAACTCGCAGTTGTTCTCACCAAAATTCTGGCAAAATCACGTAGAAAGCAGCTCTTAATCCACTAGATGTAATCCACTTCGACAAATAAAAGCACTGAAAACCCAATAATAGTCCAGGTTTTAGTTCAAAGAAATTGGAATTCCTAAAACCTAGTACCTGCACAATAGCTGGTGAAGAAAAACCAAACATTTCAAAGCCGTCAAGACTGGCAGGAGGCTGCAGAGGATGAAGGTTCATCTTTCCCATTCTATGTTGCTTTGTGATCTCCTGGTTTAATCTTTCTCTAACCATTTCCCAGCACTTAGTAGGCGTAACATGAACGAAAACCTCGCTTGTGCAATGTTCCAAGGAAACCTGAAAAAGAAAATAGAGAATTTGTGTTACTGAAAACAACAATTGCTACTTCAAAATCAAAATGGACATCCACCAAAGCTTTCTAATCCAAAAACAAACATCAATGAACCCTTAAATTCACAGAAACTATTCAAAACAGCGGGACATTATCAAATATGATCACCACCATTACCATTCAAATGTAAATATATCTCCCCTTCCCGCCTTTTTGCTGATAGGAAAAAAAAAATGTAACTTATCTTGCTCGCTAGAGCACTTGGGAGCAAAAACAAAATCCGATAATTCACCTTAAGCATAGACTATAACAAAGACTTTTAGGAACCTTTGGAAAAGCAACAAACAGGTCAACAATGGGGGTAGGAACAATTTCAATTCGATAGAATCCCCAATCATAGGTCAAATAAACAAGTTACAATTACAAAAGCCTAAAGCTGAGACTAGAATCATAAAATATTTAAGATATTTGTGAAGAATTACTTCACAGTAGCAACATGGAAATGAGAATATTTAGTTTAATTAAGTAAAACTGCATTTACCATAAACAGAGGCCCAACTCCTCCACCATCCAGGATTTCAGAGACATAGAAACACATACTTGCAGGCTCTAAAATGTTGATGTACCTAACCCTGCTTCTAAATCCTGAATAACGAGAAGAAAGAGCAACTTCATTAGATGATAGAATAGTTAGTGATAGTATTTATTCTGTGGATGGTCCACATGTACCATACCTTTAGGAAAAATTGTTTGGCTATTACTCCATGACTTTCCAGGAAGCACTACTCCAAAATCCAGAGGCTCAACATTGCAGTTGATCCTCCTCACTACCTTTGCAATTCGAGGGCCCTTCTGGCGGAAGTATTTATCCAGATTGCTTTGAGTAAAAGATGAACTTCCTGCGAAATCTGCTGTGTTATCAACTACATTACAGATGACATTGCTTCCGCCTTTTTCTTGCTTTTCATTGGCGCTGTGTTTTTCATTGCTACATAAAGGAGAATGCTGAAGGTAGCCCTCTGTAGTTGCAGCTCTAGAATTCTTGCTCTTGTCATCACCAACTTCTTTTGTAAATTTAGAATCTTCAGTATGTCTAGATTCTATACTCGAAGAACCCAGGCAAGCAACAGACTGCAAACTGGGTATTTGATTTCCACCTTTCCCATTCAGTTCATCACTAACAGCTGTTGATGCACAAGCATGCTGCTGACCTTCAGGTGAC
Organism: Metrosideros polymorpha var. glaberrima; assembly: GCA_001662345.2. Classification (NCBI taxonomy): domain Eukaryota; kingdom Viridiplantae; phylum Streptophyta; class Magnoliopsida; order Myrtales; family Myrtaceae; genus Metrosideros; species Metrosideros polymorpha. The sequence goes on along the minus strand of BCNH02000002.1, from coordinate 25,109,731 downwards.
GAATTTCTTTCCCCCTGGCTGCTAGATGGTGCACCAGTCATGGAGGTAGTTGAGGTTACTTCTTTAAGCACAGCACATGCACTTGCCTTCTCGTCAGAATGAACCTGCATCTCCAAAGAATCTGCCATCCTTTCAGAGAATCCTTCTTTCGTTACATGTGAAACTGACTTTTCTGGCTCCTCACCTTCATCATCACTCAAAAGAATGATATTATCTTGTCCTAAAACTGAAGATTTCTTAGCTCCAGATTCTTCTGCAGCAATCTTCCCATTGCATGATCCATTTTCCTGAGACAACTGACAATCTTGGTGATTTGTTGCAGGAGAACAATTGTTTGATTCTTCTTTCCCAAACTGATGGCCAGGATGCACTTTCTGTACATCAAGTGCATTATGAGAAGTTTGTGATGTTTTCGCGCTTCTCTGAGAGAGATTTTTCACAAGCAGTTCTTTCATGTAAGTGATTGATATTTGTGCATTTCCTTCTTTCGTCACAGTTCCTTTACTGGAACTTGATAAGTTACCATTGACCCCTGGTACTTGCAGGTGCTCTTTTGAAACATAAGAACTCAGAGCCAACCCAAGATCTAGCCTCGCCCATCTGTATATAGCACTTAATTTTCCTTCCAATGCCTCAACGAGGATATTTAGTTCATTTATGTCGTAACGAAATAAGAAAAATCTGGAACCCCAAGCACATGAGCACAGGTCCTTTGCATGATTCAAACAGGTATATCTATCAGGAGAGCAATGACAACCTGCTGCAGAAAGATGCAGATCAAAAGAACATGCGATGCACTCCCTCTCTGTAGTGGCATCAAAAGTGTTCTCCATCTTCACTGCCTGTGAAATTTTACCGATAGGTTCCCTCCGCACTTGCTCCATCTCGACACGTGTCTGACCAAGAGAGTAAAAAATTAAAAAAGGAATTAATGCATAAACAAGCCTGCATGTTACCATTATCATGAGAACTGCATTGAAAGTTCAATTTCACTATTTAACAAGCTTAAATATGATTCGAATTCACAACAATTCATTCATTCTCATATGCTATATATGAACCCAAACCACCTACTCCAGGCAAAGATGACAACTGTCATACTTTGATATTTCGAAAAAGAAAGTTTTAGTCATGGACTTGTCTCCCAGTATGTAAGAAGATAATGAACATGAATGGTAAGGCAGAAATTAAATAAAACACCTTGAATGATTTTGCTAATATGCCATCCCTTCCGCAGGCATCTTTCCATCTTAAATTATCAGAAGTATTCTTCTTCAGTAGATTAAGTTCCCAATGTGCTCTAACTGCTTCTCTAGCCGCACCAAGCAATAGCTTATCATGAGAAACAGAAGTCTTTCTTCCTTGCTCGCGATAGAGCTCCACAGCAATTTGCCCATGGGGCAACCAGTCAACAGGAGCTACATTTACTGCTTCTGCACAGTTAAAGCCACAATTGAATCCTGAATGATATGCCCGAGGAAAGGTCAGAACAAACTCTCCAGAATTTTGGATGCAACGATAAACAGGTACTCCCTCAGACTTAAGTATTGAAGGGGACAGCTGCGTAACCTGCATTTCGAAAAGAAAGAACAATGAAACATTATAAAAAGAGAGAAACCTCTCCCACAGACATGCAGTGCATTTGAAATGGTTCTCAGCCAAAAAGAAAAGGGCCGCTCTTTAAAAGAGTAGTGCTTTGTCCCATATCTAACAAGGAACTTCATTCTCCAACAAAGCAAGAGATGTTGCAACATGCCAAAGTTTCACTAAATAGGTTGTAAATCAAGGGTAAAAAGCAGATATCTGGCAATCTGCAGTAACTTTTTACTGGTAGTAAATAATCACGCAACATTAAAACTAGCTACAAAATTAAGTTAATTAAAGCAATGGCCATCTATTAGAAAAAGACAAGCTCCAATATCAAAATAAGCCCTATTCAGGCTTTAAATATATTAATACTAAAGCACTAACTTTCTAGACTCAAAAGATGTATAGACTCCTTTGGACACACATCAAAGCATTCTTCATACCTTATAACACAACATTTTCCCTACAAACAGCTTGGACATTACATTCATTGTAGCTGCCATCGTAATAGCCCACCAATTATGTACAGGATACAATTTGCCGCAGAATCAGCAAGCAAAAACAATTGTCAGACAAGTAATTCACCAGCTACAGTCAATAAACATCCAAACAGCAACAGTGAAAAACCAGTCTCACCAGCTTATGCAATAAATCAGGTTGTTCTTCAAAGAGATCTGGCAGATGCTTTCTCATAGCCTCCTCCAGCTTAACGGCATGCGTCCCAGGAACTCCATACCACATCTTTGGAGCACCCCAATGCATGTAATTTAATGAGTACAAGTGATGATCTTCAACATGCTGTTCTCAACACATGAAATGGCAACATGAACGGATCAGCAACCACAATGTCAAAAAGCACATGAAAGTCATAGTTCTGCAACAATTGGGAACAGAGCAGTAATGAAATATTTCTTAGCTGAAACTACATGAAAGGGACTCTGGAGACTATAAGTCCTTGAGAGAGAGAGAGAGATTTGATAGAAATACATATCATACTGAAAGTGCATGTTCTCACTTATATTACAATAGTAATGGGATACCCATGCGAATGTGCTTCCACACGGCATAACATACATAACTGGTGCTGCATTTTGATCTTCAAAGTAAATAAAGGAACATATATACCTACCCAACAAAAGGAGGAAAAGCACATTCCTATGTACAACCAAGGCACCAGAACACCAGATATGTCACTGCTTTCATAGGAAAGAACAGATCCAGGAAGCCTAGGAAAGTTGTTAAGGTTCCACCCAGATTTAACATATCTTTCTTCAGAAACAGAATTAGGCTGACTCGATGCTTTGGGAAACCCACTGCCAAAAACACCTGTTTCCAAATCAGCACCGTAGAGCACCTGCAATATTGCAAGCGTCATTTCAATAGCACAGAACACCAAACCAGAAGGAGGCAATAAGGTATAGCAAAACAAACATAGTCAAGGCTAGGAATTATGTGCAAGTTCTAAGAATATATGATACCTCAATTTCCTCAGTAGGTTTCTCTACTATTCGCCAGTACTCCCCCTCAATATCATCAAGCGATGGCTCAAAATGACCACCCTGAAATGGAGGCTGGCTATTTTCCAACACATTCATGTTTCTATTGCTGGTAAAGTACTGGGTTTTAAATTCTTCAGCATATTTCTGAAATGTGCCCAGAGTGAACTCAGGACCAGGTTCAAACCCAAATTCACCTTGATAAGATGAAGAATCACCATGACACAAGTTAATCCCATGTCCATTACCACAATCTACACCATTCTTCATAGATTTTCTCCTTTTTCTTCTCATCTGGCTTTGGATAAGGGAAATCTTTCGCAATGAATCTCGATTTTGAAGTTTGTCAACCCTCTGGACTCGAGTAGCAAACTTCGATTCTTCCCACATACTTTTTTCCTTCAGTGGACAGGGTGGTTTCCAGGATGGTGGAGGGACGATGCGACAGATTCCATATTGCTCCGCTCTCAGGCGTATGGCTGCTATATACTTCAAAGTATCTTCAAATTCCTGAAAGCAGAAGGTTAGCTTTCAGTATGCTGATAGAGAGATCTCAATTATAAAAACATAACTGTATTATTTGGAATGCATCCATTACTAAAACCAATACTAAAAGAGCTAGTAGGAGTAGAAGCAAAAGAATAAACCTCCTCAGTAGGGTAGAAGACCGGGGCATCCTCAAGGTTAGGCCGTCTAGCATCCTCTGGGCGCCATTTTGCACACACCTGTTAGAATAAAACACTTGTGAGCCCGATTCCACGAAAAATATAGACTATAAATGTATTTAACAATGTATGCTGAATAGAATCCAAATCATGGTAGCGCATCATCTATCAGTTTGCCTGTGATCAGTAAAGGGAATAATCTCTATCCATCTTTTCATGGCTGCAGAGATGGGGAATGTCAACGACAATGTTATAAAAAATTGGTAAATGTAGAGGCGGTTAGTGCCTACAGGTTGATTATTCTTTCAATAAGAAGCATAAACATACAAGATCACCAAGCTGCTCATGGAGAATACAT
>BCNH02000002.1:25081358-25098844 GCA_001662345.2 Metrosideros polymorpha var. glaberrima | reverse complement strand
GCGTCCAAGGGGCGCATTGAGGGGAGAAGAAGCGTGGGTCGTTAAAAGCAATGCAGGCCGCAACTGCTTTATTTGCTTTTCGCGTGTTTGATAGCTTTGTGTAGGTGCGCGCGCGCGCACACACACACACACATATATATATATATATATATAAACGAGACTGCTCAGTCTAATGAAGTTTGCAGCGTTGCCGGAAGGCTCGCGGCGGGGAGGTGAAATGATTGCGTATGTTTTGTTGATTGTTATTTATGTTTGTCTCTCTAGGTCTGATGGTACATGAGTGGTGATTTTGATTTGTGATTGTATAATGTTGTGCTCCATTTCAAAAATGCATTTAGACTGCATGTCTACTAGTTCAGTGATGGGCCTTGACTTGCTTTATGAGTTGCTCCCGGTTTCTGCTTAGCATTTTCATGATATGCTCTGCTGGTTTGGCTCTAACAGTACACCCAATAAAAACTTTGATTATCAGCTTGTTTTTTGGGGGTTTTTAGGAGCAGATTTGAATTGTTGAACTCGCGTCCTGACCATTCATGGGAAATAAACATGGTTATCGCCTGCTTTCCATGGATATTGATGTTAATGTTCTTCAATTGTGCCGAACATTTTCCTACAACGTTTTAGTTTTCGCATAGATCGTGTTTGTGTAAGAACTGATGATGGCATGGTATCTGCATTGCTTGAAAGCTGCAATCGTTGGCCAGGCTATCTATTTCTCTGAAATTGTCTACCTTTGGGACGAAAACCCCTTTCTCGCCTTCTTCCATTTAGATATGAAGTTGATTTAAGCTTTGGATTTCAGGGGTTGGAGAGTACATCTGCAGGATGAGCATAGCACATCAACTAAAGCCACTTGCCATATGATCAACATGTAACTTCCGTTTGACCAAGGGATTCGCTTGTTACTTGCTTTAAGATAAACTTGTGTTTCGGAACTTCAATGTACTTTTCTAAATATGGTCTCGAGGAGGCTTCATATGCAGCCTTGGATAGTACTTTATGCCATTAAGGGTGGGTTTGGTTCAGCATTTCTAAGGAGCTTTTAGCCTCCAAAACTCCTTAAGAAATTGCTAGAGTGTTTGGTAAGCAATTTTTTGCCAAATTATGATATTGAGAATGCTAAAAGCCCAATGCTTAAGGGTCCAGCATTGGGCTTTTAGCATTCCCAAAACTGAACTAAACCCACCCTAAAGGGTCAAGCTGAGAAGACTTGAAGTTTATAGAGTTACTGAGCTGAGGAATTAATGCAGTGAGTGTATGAAATGCTTCAATTCAAGCTTTAATTAGTTATGAGGTTGTGTAATAATTTGTTGTTTTCAGATACAGAAGCCATGTAGTGAGAAAATCGAGCGAGAAATTGATTGCACTTCTCTTTCTTCGATTCTGCTACTCTCTTGATCCTTATTTCCCCTTTCATGTCCCTAATTGGGGACTTTTCATTGCCGTTAGCTTGTCTTTACGCCTTTCTACATTCGACCGGAATGATGTCACATTTTTAATTACTAAGAGTTGGTTCATGCTATGCTATTCATATCTTGCACGAAAGATAGATTCTTCAAGGAGTTTTTCATTGCAAGTGGAAAACAAGATGCTTCTTGAGGACTATACTAGTCCAAGCCTAGACGATGATGGTCGTCCCAAAGGAACCGTGCGTGCATGCATGCTTTGCGTTCAAAGCTCGATCTCCTGAAATTCTCATTCGAGCACAACTCGTGCTTGTGTGCGACTTTTGAAGCTCCACTTCCACTTAGTCAGGATTTATTTCTGTTTCTTTGTCAATTGGATACTTATGCATCGCTATTCATCTGTACGAATTGAAATTATCCGGCTGAAAATTTCACGAATTTGATGGGCGATAAGTACGGAAACTCAAGATGAAAGGGAGTTCTCTCTCCATGCTCACAATATGACCCAACCGATGATAGAAGATCTAACTATCTGTGCAGATAAGCTAGAAGTAGAAGAAGGAAACAGCAAGCAGGAATAGGAAGGTATGTGAAAGTTTATACGGTCTATTCAACAAAGGACCGACATGATCAGAGGCCGAAAAAGGCAGCTCTCATAGCTTATACGGTCTAAAACCGTACTGAAGTTAACTTACATTAACAAAGTCTGCTAGAAAGCTCATAATGTTTAGACTTTGAGGCCTACTTAAACAGAGACAGTCCTCACTCAGCTGCAGTATCTTCCTCATGCTTTCCAGAGATTTCCTCAAGCGAATGGCCCTTCGACTCTGACACCAAGAAGGTGAAGACTATCCCGAAGATATTGGTCGCGTCGAGTATGATCAAGGCCATTAAAAATATAATCTCGTTCAGGCCCGTGAGCGATGGCGAAGGGATACAGGAGTAGTTCGAACTGGAGCTCGAGCTCTACTCAACATTTGATGACTCGATCTTGAATAATCCTTAATACCGCTGAAGCGATGGTGAAGGAAGAGCAGGAAAAAAGCAACAAATAAAAGGAAAAACTATGTGGGAGAGTTTGGAGCTAAAGAATTGACGGCAAGCGGTAACAATTAATAAGTGCCGGTCGCATAAGGTTGGAGATTTTCTGTCACACATGATGTCTCTATTAGCATCTCAATCAGTCTCAACTGTCGATACATTCAGTCATAAATTTCATGATCATCCCTATTCACATGGATTAATGATTCTGATGAATAAGATACTAAACACCAAATTTATGGGGACACAGATTGGGATAAAGGATCTCATCCCCCGATAAGTACACAAAAACCCTAGAAGACCTATGGGAAAACTTTGTAAATCCGATTCTAATCCAATCCATTAAAATGGGATAGTAAACCCATTCGTTGGCCCTGCACGAGGGATAGTAACCTTCTAGTGCTGCTCTTGTTTTTGCCTTCCCCACCTTCAAGCTTTTTTTTTCCTTTTTTCCTTTTTCATGTAATTGTCTAAAAACTATAGACTTTCATGTACTTGGCAACCCTTGACACGAAAAAACACATGATATTAAAAAAAAATCTCAACAAAAACCAATGTAGTTGGGTTCACGTTAATCATATATGTGTACAATATGCTATAACATTGACATGATGTAAAAATACTTGGTTTATCTTTGAATGAAATAGGAAAATTACCAAAAAAATCCTAAACATATTGCATTTGTGTCAATTCAATTCTAAATCTTTCAATTTGGCCCATTTGGTCTTAAACATTTTGGCAAATCTGACCAATTTTAGTCGAAAATTGATAACGTGGACGCCAGTTGTCCTACGTGGCACAGCCAACACTAATATGAAAAAATTTAAAACTTTTTTCTTTTCTTTTCTTTTTTACTGTCAAGCTCCACCGGCCACTCGACGAGGGCCACGACCCTCACCGGCTGTTGGGCGTTGCAGCCCTCGCCGACCATCATCAGTTCACATGATTTTAGATAGAGTATGCAATGTATTGAGTTTTTTAAAATCTCTTGGCTTAAATTCGAGAATACTTTTATGCTCCGTTAATTTCGCAGAAAATAAATAATTTAATCGATATATTTTTAAATGATTGCTTGCATCACTTGAAATAATTGGTCAATGAAAAATATTTTCATTATCAATAATAATTTACGTTAAAACATTTTCATGGACGATGAAATATTTTTCGTTCATTCATTTTTGTGAACGGTATAAGTGACTGTTGTCAAAAAAAATATTTTTTAAATCATTTATTTTTAGCGAAACAAATGGAGCCTAAAATAAAGAAGCAAAGTATAAATTTTTAAACAAGAGGATGGAAAGTGTAATTAAAGGGAACTTAAAAAAAAACAAAAAATATTGTAATTCACCCCTAACATACTTTATCACACCTGTCACCTCTCTAAGAAAGCAAAAATTATTTTCTGACCCGAACGATTTTTTCCTTGATAATGAGAAAGCTACCTGATCTAGATAAATTCTAAATACATGAAGTACCATATTTATTTTTATAAGTTAGGTAAGAGGCTGATTGAAAGTTGATTATACTATCTAATTAATCATAACATCATTTGCATTTAGTGGTATGAAAAATTCGAACTATACAGAGACACAATTCTCCGGTACGTATAAATTATTTAACCATTAAGCCAATCTCGCGGGTTGGTCAATTCTGTCTCCTTGCTCTTCTCCTTTTGTCTCGGCCCTTAAGCCTCGAGGCGATGAAGATTAGGAAACTTCGACATGAATTCAGACATAGAGCAACTTGCCATCCTTTGTTGACTTTTACAATACATGTGTACACAAATAATCGTTGTACGGCTCTTATCAAGCAGATTTGTTCACAAAACCAGTAGATATTCAGGATGGATTTAGTCATAAGAAAATGGGAGTCAACCCTAGTTGGCCGAATTGTCCGGCATTCGATTCGGATGATCTTAGGGAGTATGCTCGTTATTCTATCGAAGGTGCCTTATCCGATGACGTGATTCGCGTGATTGGAGCGGTTTGCATAAATTGTAGTATTAATCGAGTCATGAGGTCCAAATACCCCAGGCTATTAAAAAAAAAGGAGTATTCAATGGGAATAAGAAATATACCTCCGACCAAGAATTCACAGTAAAGAAAGAACGTGTAATTGTAGAAGAGTTTTTAAAAAATTACAAACTCAACAACCTGTTTCAAACGTTGATGTGTTCTAACAGCTGAAGAAGCTTCTGCACTGATCATATCCTCCTTAACAATAATGTCAATGGTCACCCATCTCCTTATATATATATGCGTGTGTGACGAAAAGGGGTAGTAATTTCAATCTCCACAACCTTATATAACACCCAAATACATTACTCACCTCCTAGCCCTCTCTCTCTCTCATTTTCTCTGCTCCTTAAGAGATGGCTTCCTCCACAACCATGGCTTCTTTAGCTCTTCTTGTTGAGCTCCTGCCTATGGCTGCTAGTGCCGCCGACAGTTTGGCTCCTTTCACCGGTACATATTGTGCGCACTTCTTTCTTAGCTCTTGCTGCTGTACTCGGGGCCTGCAATAACGGCTTCGAAACTTTTATTTGCCATTGATCAAACTGCATCACATTAACAAATAATTTCAACAAGTAATGGACTGATTTTCTTGCTTGGTTTGAACTGATTTTGCAGAGGAGCTATGCGGCGAAGGGCAATGTGGAAAGGGGTCGTGTGTCATGAGCACTAGCGCTCCATTTGGTTTCGAATGCCAGTGCGAAAGCGGGTTGGAAGCGGACGCGCCTCGACAATGAAGATGACCTCAAGTTCCTTTCCTGTGTCATTCCAAACTGTGAGCTACTCTTCTCTAATCACTCTCAGTGTTCACAAGGTTGCAGGATTTGTAACAGTAAATGAAGCAAACACTTTGCGCTAAAGCAAGAAATCATTTGATTAGTTCTCCACAGTAGAATGGGAAAAAAAGTGTAACTTGCCAATTTTCGCTCATGGCGGATGCGACTCTGAGAAGATAAAAGAAAAACTAATCTTCGAACATGAAGCTCGAGAGTTTCATCTGCAGACTGGGCATTACCTCACATAAACATTTTTTTTTCAGAGCCATATATGCTTGAGGCTCATATGAATTGTGGTGCTTTTGTGGACATAGGATTAAGTTGCAAATCTTCTCTTTGTGCAGGTTCTGTTGAGTACTCCTGCACGCCTGCGCCTCCGCCGGTCCCATCCGTTCCATACGACACATCTGTCTTTGATCGCAAATCATCTTCCGTTTGCTCATCCTTTTGATACATAAGTCGTATTGTAGGAAAAATTCTAAGTGGTTTCTGGGTTTTATTTTTAGCTTGCTACTGGATATATTGTGGAGGGGGGACATGCACAAAGTCCGCAACTTATGAGCACACTTGCCAGTGCGATGCTGGATACACGAATCTCATGAATGTCAGCGTCTTCCCGTGCTTCAGTGATTGTAAGAAATAAACTCAAAGACTCGAGATTGCAATCCATACTAATTCCCAGCTTTTCCACTCACGCATTCCTTCCTTAAACATGTCTCCTGTTGGATTCTCCAAAGGCGCAATCGGTAATGACTGTGAAAAGCTCGGAATAAAAGTTTCCGACTCGTCTACCACAGGATCAGACGGCGGAAGTTATGGTGAGATTCCAGAAACCTCTCTCTCTCTTGATCTTTATCTTTTTCTATGGCCAAAACAAGTTTTCCAAAGAACAGATTACTTGCTTTCTAAGGTTTCAATTAAGTCAAGAAAGAGAATTTCAACCTTCATAATCAGTACTTATTGATGACCACGTAGTTCAATCTGAAATGGCAGCTATTAACATAGTCACACCTCCTACAATAATTTATAAACTTCAACAGAGCATTTGGTGTTGAATGAAGACCATCCAAGTCATCTACTTCCTTCAAGAACATTAAACAGGGCATTTATGAACTACAGTCTCGTGAAATTTTGACCAAACCTAACGCCTGATGTCCTGTTTCTCATCAGCGCACATGTTCCTACCTGGGAAGTTGCCGTGGATGACCATCTTCACAGCATCTATGGCTTTGGTTCTATGGAACTAGAAGGGGGCTTCATGTGGAGTTGTACTAAAGACGTATAGATTATACTCTGTTTCGATTCGTTCAATGGCTTATGTTGCACAATATTCTTTATTTGTTGAAGTGAGATTCTTGGGTAAAATTGTTATAGAAACATGTCTATTGTATGGTTGACACTACACTATATTACATGTATAAAAGAGACCAGTGCTTTTGCTCCTTCTTTCACTGAGGCTTCCGAAGATTGCAACCATCCTAGGATCAAACGAAACTGCCAATTTGCGAAACATCTTGATCCAGCATTTCTTCGCTTTTTCTTTTAGCTTTCAGCCTAGCAAACAGAGCTATTGATGCCCTAGGCAGAGCACTGTTTTTCAAAATCATGAGTTGTGTCTTGGAGTAGACACCCCTTGTGTTTAGCCAGGCTTATTGCATCAGCTCTCAGATAATTTCACAGAAAGATTTGATCTTCGCAGAGAGATTCTGATGCTGATCAACGTTAGTCATGGATTAAGGTGATAAATCGTAGACAACTGATTGTCCATATAATAGCAAACACAGAGTTGAATCACTTCTATAGTCTTATTAGCAATATTGAATAATAAACGAAGGATATGCAACAGTAGACAGGAGTGTACTCACAAGTTATAACCAAGAATGCAATTGTCTACCATAACAGCAGAAACAGATGAGCAGAGTATATTCGAAATGGATTGACAATGAGTGTTACGAGGGCTGCCGTAAATTGAATGATTTACACTTTAAGCATGGGAGGACCCATCTGGACATTTGAGTTGTTTAGAACAAATTGAACATGATTATTCATTAAAGAGATGCAAGATACTATCTATTTGAATCTAATGAAGATTACAATTCTCACCAAGGTGACTGCTGGCAAAAAATGTTACTTCGTCTTCACATCTAAACCGGTTTTTCCAGCAATAATCACGGCTGTTGCCATGTCCAAGAACAACCCATGCTCCACCACTCCCTCCAGTGAAGATATCTCCTTCCCTGCATCGGACCATCCCTAATTGGAGTCTTGAAATACAAGTCTACAATGTAATTTGAGTTGTCTGTCACGTAAGGCTTCCCGTCATCATTCAACCGTAGCTTTGCCTCACACCTTTCTCCATCGAGCAACTCTTGATGTCTCACCTGTCAACATCAGAATTTCCAAATTGATCAGCTTCTCGCAACATCAAGAACTGAACAGTATCATGACGAACCCCTGCTTTTCAAGAGCGAAATCCTCCATTGATTCCAGTCGGATCACAAATATGACTACCAAGTATTGACAACGTATTGTCCTCTACTACGAATATTCGACAAGATTCTGAATACTTAAAAGGCTCTTGCTTCTGTGTGTTCAATTTTACAAAGTAAAACAAAACCATCTGCTCACAGCTTCACTTAATCGCTGACATAAAAACGGAACACATCCGATTTTCGAGTTTTTTCCAAGACATTATCTTTGCAACAAGATGAATTGTCTAAGGATAACCACATCGAATCCGTCAAAAAACCAAATTCACAATCTGGATACTCCAACACTCATCTTAACTCCGCTAACACTACAAAGATTATTTCTACACCGTTGAGAACAGAGATTTCCATTACCTTCACACATCTAAGAACCCGTTTCATGATCGAAGAGTCCTACACTCATCTGAAATCCACAAAGCAATCGCTTCCTAGCGCAATAACTTCATAATTACGAAAAAAGAAATGAAAAAGAAATCCGCATTCCTCAGTATTGAGAGACTTACCAGATTGTACTCCTCCGTGCCCTGTCCTTGTCGGCGAGGGAGGGCTCTGGTGGGTGTAGACGGAGAGACGCATCTCAAGGGCGCTGCAGATGGGGACGAACGGTGGGAGACACAGAGGGGCGACGACGTGGTGCGAGAGCTGATGGAGACGGTGATCGAGGCGAGGAGGAAGCAGAGGAGGTGATGGTGATGGAGGTGCAGACAAGACAACAAAGGGGGGGAAGGAGACGATGATGGATGAAAGAATGAATGAATGAATGAATGAATTGGGGAGGGGAGGGGAGGTACTCTTCTTCACACCCCTCCCTCCCTCCCTCCCTCCCTCCAGTTACGCCCACAAGCTTCTTCAGGTTTCCAATCTTCAAAAACACACACACTTTGTTTACTTAAAGTAAAACATAATAATAATAATAATAATAATCATATTTTTGGGGGTCTAAAATTAAAATACGTACCCCCCCTTTTCAAAGAAAGACCCAGCTCAGATGATCATACCTGATATTTGATAAACGAACTTCCGGGATTTCGCGGATGAGGGGCCAATAGCAGCCGGTCCCTTTCCTGCATCGCTCCTCCAGAATCCCACATTCTTGGATCACGAGTGCTTCGAGGGAGGGAGGGAGGCCATCCTGGGGCAACTCCCTCAGCTTCGGGCAATAGAAGAACGTCAAGGTCCGGAGAGAGGGAGGGAGACTGCTAGACAGTCTTTCCACGTTGTTCAAAAAACTGATTTCGAGACAGAGCAGAGAGGGAGGGAGCGGAAGCACAAGATCCTTCTCCTCTCCCACTCCTCCCGCGTTGCCGTCGATGCACAGTTCTTCAAGGGAGGTGAGGGGGGTAAGCCACTCCCTCATCGGTTGCTTCATATTCTCGCATCTCCATACCGAAAGTCTCTTTAGCTGGGGCGGCAATCCTTCATATGGGAAGCATGTAATACTCTCACACGCCATAATGCACAGATCACGGAGACATGTAAGCCGATGCAACTCATTAGGTAACGATTTTATCTTTGGACACTCCCGAAGAGTAAATTTCGAGATGCCAGGAGGAAGAGGAGGGAAGCACTCCAGCTCCAAAGCAGGACAGTCTTCCAACCACAAGGAAGTGAGATGGGACAATGTGTGCAGGTCCTGGGGTAAGCTTCTCAAATTCTCGCAAGAATCAATATAAATCTCTTGAAGTGACTGAAGACAGTCTACATATATCTCCACAAGCGACTCCAATCCGCTGCATTTGCGGATGTTAAGTATCTTTAGGGTCGCAGGTAAAAATCTACCCTTGCTGAATGTAGAAGCTGGCAAAGAATTGCATTCTATTATTGTTAATTCTTGCAGACCAGACGTCACGTCACCGAAATTAGTGTTGCTGCTGCTTGGTTCATCCAGATGAACATTTAATCCTATGGGTAAAGATTGCAACATCTTGCAGTAATTGATGATTAGTGATATCACAGATGTCGGTATTCCTATTTCGGGGAAGGACACGAGTTTTGGACAGTTATTGACCGTCAAGTCTCTCAGAGAGGAGAGGGTGTGCATCTTGCTTGGGAGCTTCTCTAAATTAAGGCAATATGTCAATTCCATAGTCTCGAGGTTGCCGGGCAGCTCAACATCTTCTTCTCCAGCCACAACAGATCTGAGTTCAGGACAACTGTCGACGAGTATGCTCTTTAGACAAGCGAAATCTCGAATGACGTCTCTGTCTTGCCACAAGTATAATAACTTTTCACAAAATTTCATCTTCAACTTCTCCAGCTTGATCAAGCAACTTGTAAACTCATGATTTAAGCAAGTTAGTCCAACAACATCTTTTATGACAAGAGCGGTTAGAGATGTCAAATGTACCAAACTCTTCAGCACCCCCTCATTACAACCTCCAATCTTTAGTTCATTGAGAGATGGAAGGCTAATGATAGAGTGTGAGGCATCCATACACGGACAGGAGTTGATTTCGAGCTTTATGAGGGAGCTTAGTTGACTAGGCAATCTTTCGATCAACATAGGACAACACCGAATGACGAGATGCCTAAGACGAGGGAATAAAACTCCTACTTCTTCACTGCCAACGCAATGAGACCAGTCCTCACACAACGGCATGTTCTCGAACTCCAAAGTTATTAAGGACAGAAAAGGACTTTTAGTTCCATAAAATTCAGACCCTACCTTGCGTATTGCATTTAAACCTTCGATGTACAATTCTTTCAGTGAAGATAGATGCCCGAGTGACGGTAATGCTTTGGCCCTACGACACCCATGTAAACGTAAATGCACTATACCAACATACGAGGGACTTCCTAGCCATGGCGGGAATTGTAGGCCGCCATAGTAGGATATCACGAGATTTTCAAGGTTTTGGCGAGGGCAAAGAAAGTCGAGGACCTTTGCTTCTAGCTCTTCATCCCGGAAATTCTCAAAATCTTCGCTCCATTGCATGGTCAACCGGCATATTGCCTCCTTCGTGTGTAAATTGGCATCCTTGGCGTCTCTAGCTTCTCGAATCTTATGCAAATCGGAGATGCACAATTCCTCTCCAAGCTGCTTCAAGTTTTTTAACTCCTCTAACCTCGACCCATCTTCCGTTCCCACTACAAATTTGGACAGCATCTCAAGACTCACCAAATTACCTATATGCAGCGGCATCGCTCTTAGGCTCGGAGTGTCAGTAATGTCGAGAAATCTCAAATTGATCAATTTCTCCATACCTTTTGGTAGTTCGGTAAGGTTTTTACAGCCCCACAACATCAAAGCCTCTAGGTTGTACAAAGCAACAATCGACTTTGGAAGCGTTTCAATATCGGTATACGACATATTGAGTTGCCTTAGGTGCCTCAATTTGCCAATGCAATCCGGTGCCTTTGTGATTTGGTAGTGATGTAATGAAAGCACCCTCAAGTACTTCAATCCAGATAACAAATCAGATAGCACTTTCTCGGACTAATAGGACCTAGCATAATACCTAGATTGCTTCACTAATGATATGAAGCTCCTAAGTCCCTTCATTTCATGATATATCTTGAATCTTTCTGGCACAACGTGACTACGGAAAATGAATGAGGCGTGACGAGCTAAAGATGCATTGTTTTGATTACCCTCAAACTCAAGCTCCCCTGAGCTAAAATGGGTTACACCAGCAACTAGCTTTGCCACGTCATTCACAAGATCATGCATCAAGTATTGTGATCCGTTTATACTTGACATTTGAAATAACGATCTAGATACTAGCTCATTAAAATAATTCAAACCTGCATTCCAACGCTTCTTTTCTTCTTTTCCCTCCAACAAGCCCTCTGCAATCCACCAGTGAATCAACTCGTCTCGTTCAATTTCATAGTCCTTGGAAAATATAGCACAATAAGCGAAACATCTCCTCAGATTGGGATGGAGATGGAGATAGCTAAGTTTCAAAGCCGGAAGGATCTCATTTCTTTCTTCTAGTAGGTCCCAAATTCTGCTGTTTAATATAGCTTCCCATTCTTGGGGACTGACTTTGATGCGTAGCAGCCCGGCCAATGTCTTCACGGCTAATGGCAGCCCTTTGCATTTTTCCACTATTTTCCAACCTAATTCTTTAAGATCAGGATGACAATGGAAATTTCCAACTCCAAGAGCATGAAATGCAAAAAGAGTCATGCAAGCTTCTTGTGACAACTCTTTGAGATAATACGGTGGAGCACCGGCTAATGAAGCAACGCGGCTGTTACGAGTGGTGAGGATGATCTTGCTTCCCTTCGCTCCCGATTGAAAAGGCTTCAATAGGGTAGTCCAGTTTTCATACTTCTCGTTCCAAATATCGTCTAAGACCACAAGAAACTTCTTCCCCGAAAGGTTTTCCTTGAGCTTATCTTGAAGCCAATTCAGAACCTTACCTTCACATGACAAATGGCCGTTGGTTGTCTCTAAGATACTCTTTGTGATAGCAATCACATTGAAATCATCGGAAACGCAAGCCCATGCTTTCACATCAAAATAGCTAGTGACTTGAGCATCATTGTAGACTTGTTGAGCCAGAGCTGTCTTCCCAACACCCCCCATCCCCACAATGGGAATCACTTTTAGATACGCACATGTTTCATTGTCTTCTTCTCCGGTCAGTAATTCGACGATCTTGCTTTTTTCATCCTTCCTACTAACAAAACCAGGCTCGGGCAAATTCGTAGTGGGAAGCGGCTTACCCAGACGGCGGTTTGTTGATCGCTCCCCATTATTCTCTCTCAAGTTCAGACTATCTTTCAGAGTTATGATCTTCTGTAATCTGCCATCCATCTCTTTAATCTTGGATCTCACTTTGCAGTCGAATACAAATGCACACGGGTTCAATCTGAAGCAACAACTCGGAAGAAGAGATCGCCCCTTGTTACAGCTGGCTTCTGCCTTGGACTCGTTTTTCGCGGATTCTGTGGCGAACTCATCAAGCAAGTCGTCAATGTCATAGGCCAAGTTCCGGAGATCTTCGAGCCACGACTTCACCTCGGGATCGCCGGTCAGTTGCCTGTCCTCTGCATCATACAACACCTTGTCGATCCTGATCAGCATCTTCTCCCATTTCTTCAGCAACGTATGGATCCCCTCGCGCCGCGCAAAGTTGAGCAGCTCGCGAGAGGCCAACCTCTCAAACAGCACAGGAAGAAGGGCGCCAAGAAAGAGCTCCGCGACGGGCATGGCTTGGTTCGGGAGCGGCTGAGGATTAAGCAAGAGTGCCTGGATGGTTTGAAACAAAGTGTACTGGGTGGAGTGGGAACAAAAGTTCTTACGTCCAGGACAATAGCATCAAATGATGGTATGAATGAAAGACTCTTTAAGGGTTAAGTACTCTAGCTAGATTCGAGATGGCTTTTGGTCTTGGTGGGCATCTCTTTATTCCAGTTACACCAAAAAATGGACGTTGAGGCAACAATGTGTAAAGCAACATTCGTTGATTCTCCCCGAGGTAAAGTATAGGATGTGTTTCGCCAAGATGTCCAGCATCGTTTACTGCTTCATCTCTAAGCAAAGGCAGATAGAACCCTTTGGCTTTTCCATCTGGTGGGCAGGCCTTTGGCGTGCAGATGGAAAGATTCCTTGCGCAATTCTAATGCAGAACTAGGTCTCCATGGCATGTTAGCTCAGAGGCAGAGTGTCAAGGAAGCCCTACGAGAATCCCAACTTTAGTACGTGGGAAGATAAGATAATGCTCCTCTCCTGTCAATACGGCTCCATCCAACCCCAGAGAATTACAAGGACGAAGTTATTCCAAATTGTGTGTCCCTCCCTTCCTCACCGTCTCCTTCTCCACCAAGGTCTGCGTGCTTCCCCCGCGGTTCGCCTCTACTTTCTTCTTTTATTTCCTTCCACTAATAATGGCAGACAAAGGGCACCTTTTTTTCTTTCTAAGGATCCGTTTGTTTCGCGAAGAATGAATGATTTGGAAACGAACTTTAGAAACGAACATATTCATGAATGCGTGAAAAAAATGAATGCGTTTCCTTCCACTTGATACCGGGCACCGCCATTTCTTCCATACTTAAGTATTTTAGAAACGGACATATTCACCACAGTGCATAGTAAGATCTATCATCCTTCAAACGCGAAATTGAGTATGAGAAAATCGATAGGGTTTTCACTTCAATCAAATGCTATTCTGTGGAATAGTAGACAAACCACACACAACCATAGAAGTTAAGGTAGTTTAAGTAGTGAGATCGGAAAGGTGGCTTGGTAATAGGGACGCTATTAAAAGGTCACCAGTCTTCAAAGTTTCGATATTAAATGTTATATCTTCAAAGTCTTCATCGCAGTGTAGGATTAAATGTGATTCACAATGGTGATCTGGACCTCTCATTTTATTCTGGAGTTTCTTTTTCACCAAAATTCTTATTCTTAACTCGAATTCAATAATATTGGTAATCTAAGAAATCCAACTCTCGACAAGAAAAAGCTAATCGAGTTCATGATTAATAGATAGTATTTACGAATTGCCAGCCTGCCACGTAGGACGGCCGATAATGGACTACCACGTCAGCAATTTCAGGCGAAAATTGGCCAGGAGGACCACATGGACAACTAACGCAAAGGTTTATTAACGCAAAGATATTGCGAACTTGGGATCATCTTGGTCTTTTCACGTCTCCCATGTCCATCCGTTGTTTTATTCAAACATGAATAAGGTCCACAGTCCACTGCAGGTACTTAGGCTACGTTTGTTAGCCCGGATTTGAGTCTGGATAGGATAACAAATTATCTTATCTGGTGTTTGGCGACGTCCTCCGGACCGGATAAACCCGGATACATCCGGATAAAATGCCAAATAAGAAATCCATGGTGGGGAGTGGGATATACCCGGATTGGATAAAAAAAACTTAAGAAAATGAAATATAGACACACAACTTCTCTGTATTTTGTTCTGGTCAAAAACCAGAGAGAGGGAGAAGTGGAACCAAAAAGAAGAAGAAAATTTTGAACAGATTCCGAGCTCGCAATCGCAAGGTTGCTCTCACCATTTAATTCCAAATCGTCACTGTTTGAACAGATTTAGAACAAGGTAGCTCTCATCACTTTAGTTCGAATTTGTCATTGATCGAAACCTAGATTCGGACCCTCCAATCTTCGCATAACTATTGTGAATTTCAACCAATCCATCATTATTGTCTGATAATTTCACTTTTTCTTCCTTCATAGTTTTGGGAGTTACTTGCGGACATTCGATGAGGGTTTTGCAAGAGGGATGATCGAATTGGGGCGTTGGAGGCATTACTCCCAAGTTCTAGTGATTTTTCTTAGCGCTGAATTTCGTCTGGAGAGGTGTGAGTGATGGTGGATTTCGGGGAGGTGGGATTGAGGTTAGGGTTTTGGGGTAGCTGGCTTGAAGGTTGTCAAGGTTTGGGAGTTGTGTGCGAAATGGACGAGAACGATCCTGAGCTTGAGGAAGGAGAAGCTTCCTTTTCAATGAGGATGATTTTTAAAAAATTTAATCATGTCATAGGTTGCACCAAACACATGACTGGATTTTTTACAATCCGAAGGATATTTGGAGGATTTCTAATCCTACCTTATCCAATCCTATCCCGAATCAAAGCCGGACGACCAAACGCAGCCTTAGAAGACAATAATGTCCGCTTTTCCTTTTGCTGCTTTTCCAAAGTAACACTAATGTCACGAATCCTCTGCAACTAATAAAGTGGCTACGTTTCCCATGGCCATAGTAAGGTACATACTCCACTCAGGTCTTTAGAGGACCATGATGTCTCCTTTTCCTTTTCCTGTTTTTCTAAAGTTACAACAATGTCGCGAATCATTTGAAGCCAACGCCTAGGCGCGTTTCACATGGCCATGTGACGTATGATCGGACACGAAAGAGATGAGTAATTGTACTTATCACCACGGCTTATTTTTTAAGCTAAGGTGACACTAAAGTCACTAATGGCCATGCGACGTTTGATTGGATGCGAAAAAGTTGAGTATAATCACGGCTTCTTTCAATCAAAATAGCCACGACTTGTCTTTTAAAAGAATTACATTAGGGTGCTTATTAGTCAATAAATAAAAATTTTATTGTACCGATTTTTCCCCGCTACATGTAGGACCAATTTTTTGAAAATGGATATCTCATTAATAAGTAAAGTGAACATGTACATGGACCTAATAATTGCCCTCGCTGTCCAAACAACTAGAATTCAACCCGTGCGGTTGCGCAAGATCGATTGAAATTTACATCCCAACACTTACATTTCGTTTTTTGGAATTTGTTTCATTATTGTAGAAAAGATCATTTTGGAAAATATTTAAATATGTTGCAAATTTCATGGCGATTTAGTTAATACTAGATAGACAAAAAAAAAATCGGCCAATACAAGAAAATACATGTAAGTCAAACTTATAAGAAAGGAATCTACATGCCGTTATCTATATTATAGTTGCATAAATAAATAAAAAGCGATCAAACAATAATAAATCAGAATACAAAAAAATAAATCAAACACCATATTATGTGATTCAGTTGGTTAACCTTGTCCACTGAGAGAGCAAGATAAAATTTCACTATTAATCAAACAATACAACAAAGATTATAATCACGCTCGAGTCATTCAAGCACTCTCACTTTTCCTCAACCCCAAATTGCACCCAATAACTCGCATAGCATTTAACATGCACAATTCCTTACAAAACAATCACTAAATCTTATCAAGATTTCCACAACTACCAAACCCTCGGTGATCAATTCTCTCCCAATATAATTCACGAACTTATGCACAGCCTTGTATATTGAAGTTGAAGTATTCCCAGGAAGTGAAAATTATGATCGTGGCAAATTGAGTTCAAGTATTCAGTGCTCACTAGTAGACAATGACGCAAGCTACTTCATAGGAGCCCAAAGAAAGACATGGCATTTGGCAACGATGCAATTGAGCAAATTCTATTCTAATTTTGGCGTGACGTTTTTCTGTGTTCTTCGCTTAGGGACAATGGCTTTGCAATTCTAATTAACATGTCGCTCTTATCATTCACGTCTCAGACCATTAGCATGGGATAGGGATTTGACCTGCTTAATGACCTCGAGGTTGTGAGGCTTGCGGCCTTAAAAATAGTGCCCACGTTCGGTCCACATTCAACCGGATGCTTTGTCGCTCGGGTGTAGAATTAACTTTCTAATGCGCTAGAGTAGGACTAGCTATAGCTACTTTCTTATCGTTATTTTGCTTGGTGACACGAATTTATTCAATTTGAATGAACACATGTAATAACTTTCTAATTTTTGGCAGTGAGCTTCAACTTTCATCTTAAATTCTTGGAAAAAAGCCATCAAAAACCTCAAACTTTACCTTATGTGACACATTTATCCCAAACTTTTTTTGTGACATCAAAAATCTCAAACTTTTACTCGTGTGACACCCTAAACTTTTTTCAGTGACATCAAAAGTCTCAAACTTATATTTGTATGATACATTTACCCCACCTGAAATAAAAAGACACATTTACTCTAAACTTTTTTTTATTTTCACTTTTTTATTAAATAGAATATTTAAAAATATTTTTTTTTTTTAAAAAAGGGGAGAGAGATTAGGGGAAAGGGTAGCAACCCTCGCCGCCACCGCCCTCGTCATCAAAGAGGGCTGGCGAGAGCTCAGCCAGGGCCAGCGAGGGTCGTTAGGGCTGCCACCGCTAGATAAGGGCCAGCCTTGTTGAGGGCTAGTGAGCCTCGCCCAGATCTAGGTGAGGATCGTCGACCTTGCCCTTGCCCTTGATCCCCTTTTTTTTTTTCTTTTTTAAAAATATTTTTTAATATT
>BCNH02000002.1:25065325-25081305 GCA_001662345.2 Metrosideros polymorpha var. glaberrima | reverse complement strand
TTTTTTAAAAAAAAGGGGGGGGGGAGAGATTAGGGGAAAGGGTAGCAACCCTCGCCGCCACCGCCCTCGTCATCCAAGAGGGCTGGCGAGAGCTCAGCCAGGGCCAGCGAGGGTCGTTAGGGCCGCCACCGCTAGGTAAGGGCCAGCCTTGTTGAGGGCTAGCGAGCCTCGCCCAGATCTAGGTGAGGATCGTCGACCTTGCCCTTGCCCCTGATCCCCCTTTTTTTTTTCTTTTTTAAAAATATTTTTTAATATTCTATTTAATAAAAAGGTAAAAGACGAAAATGCCCTTAGATTAAATAATTTTTGGAATAAATGTGTTATACCAATAGAAGTTTAGGGTTTTTGATGTCACAAAAATAAGTTTAGGATAAAATTTTCACATTATACAAGTTTGGAGTAAATGCGTCATAAAGGGTAAAGTTTAAAAATTTTGATGTCAAAAAAATAAATTAAAATTTTTAGTGGCGTTTATCCTGAATTCTTTACCGTTTTATGTGAGATTTGGAGTGCCGCAAACTCTCCCACTTATAATGCTAATGTCCTCATCATTGTCAACTCATGTAGGCATTTCCTATTCTGCCAAGAACCCCACTTTTTCAGGCTTTCACGTCACGGCGATCATTCCCCGCTTCATTGGATCAGCTAAAGGTCGTCCAGTCCGTCCTCCAAATCACAGATTTATTTAAAAGAATTTTACTAAGATTTAATGCGCCACTACGCATTCATTGTTCATGTCCGTAGCATGGCGCTTAGCATCCCATCCGAGTAGGAGTTGACTCAAGCAATGTTACTTGTGACTTGTGATAGCTGCAAAGGCTTGAGTTAAAACTATTTAATTACTATCATGGAAAGAAGAAATGAAAGGCTTGATCTTGAGGCGACCATATGTATCAAGATCCAAGAGATCTTGTAAGTTTTGACTGCCGTCGCTTCCTTCAATACTTGCCCAGCAAAATGCTAAAAAAGAGAGTGCATAGAATAATGATGACAACGACAATGACCATACAAGTGCAATTTGGTGTTTAACATCTTTTTAGCCCCGAGACCACTAGTGTTCAACTGGTACAACTACATGAAAAACACACCTAACTATAGGCACAATTGCACGAGTGAGTATTGCATAAATTAAATATACTATATCAAGGTAATCGCATTTCAAGAATCTCTAAAACCAATATCGGATGTTACTAAAAAATCACAAATTTTATATAGCTTCTCTACTTTAATTAGTTCTATCTATCACATTACCCAAAGACTAAATCTACACGTATTTTTTTTTATAATTGCCAACTCACGAAAGAGAGTTCTAAGTTTATTGACACTGGTTAATCTCATCGAATTTTGGATTGATAAATATGATACCATATCATTTGATTAATCGTACTATTTTGGAAAAGGTCCATTTGCGTCATGACTGTATTAACATCTAAATTTTCACCAACAAGTCAAACATGCATTTTTTGTAAGTAAAAAATAACTATAAAAAATAACAGAAAAATAAATAAATAAATAAATAATGAAAACATAATGATGAAAAATAAACAAGAAATAAAAATAAAAAAAGCACCAGGTCCATCAAAGCCCATCACTCCAGCTCGGTTTGATCACCTTGTTCCAGCCCAGCCCGGTCCGACAACAAGCGTAGCCAAGACTACAAATCAAGCCCATCAAGCATCTGGCCCGATTCGCCTCAGCCCATCAGGTCCATAAGAGCAGCCCAGGCCACACAGGCCCATCAAATTCTAATGAAACCCATTAAGCCCAATTCGATGGAAACCCATAATGATTTGAATTGACCCCGGCCCACCTCATTGGAACCTGCTCCCTCTGCCCCCTACCTTCCTCTCTCTGTCGCTCTGAACGTTGGAAACGAACTCGCGCGCGCACACAGGGGAAATTTGCAGTATTACAATGTCTAATCGCCTGTTCTGTTTGTAACCGAGAGCTTCCTGTTATGAAATTTAGCTCATTAACAGTTCACTTGCGTCGGTTTCCTCATTGTATATGGATGTATGTTGATCGTTTTTGCTGTACAGGCGTTCCTTAAGCTCTGCTGTGTTGCATTGAGAAATGAATCTAGGAGCTATGCACTTCCGATACATTTCCGTCTTGTTGTAGATTTACGTTCAGTGTTCTTGTGACATAGATTCAATTCTCAATATCGTTGAATTCGGCCAAGAATGCTCTTGCACGAAACTGAATTGAATATGATGTGGTTTTTGTCGACTCCTTATGTTAAATTTGCTGGAATCACACTTAGATCTATTGATCGTGTTTTGGGATCGAATTCCAGATCCTTTCCTGGTATAATGAGCTGATGAAAGAATGATGGAGTTTGAATTGATTTGGTGGTTGTCTTGTATCATTCATACGCCACGGTTCGGCTCCATCGGTGTTGATCAAGAATTCTTAATTGCACGATCGGTTATCTTAGATATTGATTTCTTGTTTTAAAAGCAAAATATATGGCAAACTAATGAAGTGGACTGCACGTTTTAGCTTTGATGAAATAGTATAAATAACCCTTTCATAAAAAAGTATATATGCTTTTTTGATATCAATGGGTGTTAGGTTTAATTTGGTGAATTTAAACTACTTTGAGGGGTCAACGCCCACTTATATTCCAGATGGTTTTTACAGTTAATAGAAGAGTAGATAGAGATATTGTATCTCTACCATCATATTAATGAAAGAGATTTACGATTTTAATTAGATGGATTCAATATATAAATGACATTCCTTGATATCATCAATAAATTCAATTTACGATTAGGTGTGCGCCGCATGGTATGCGATCTCAAGTGTCGGTCCGCGACACGTATGACGAAAGTTCATAACGTTTTCCTTTTTCTGAAACATTAATGTTTGGCAAGTATCATGTATCCATATTTCCATAAGAAACAAAGAAAAATAAAATATATGGCATGAGCCGTAGAGAACCCTAGTAATCAACGTCTTCTTTGTACTCGTCACCTCCAAGCGTCTCTCTCCTACCCTCTCTGCCCACAGCGACGGTACACAGAGCACCGAGCGTTCAATACCGAGTCGCCGCCGGTTGCACTCGATTCCGTCGCTTCTGGTAAGCATTTGAACATTCATCTCTCTGCCCCGCGCATGTCTACTGTTTCGTTGCCGTCCAGTGGAATTTGAGAAAGCTTCAGGGGATTGAGTTTCGATGACTAGGTTGGTTGGCGGTCGGAATGACAGTGGCCTTCGAACGAATGTTCCGAGTCATGGGTTCTTTTCTGAATCAGCTGATACTGGTTGTGCTGTTTTTCGTCATGTCGTTGTGATATTTGCTACTTAAATGATTGAGATTCAGTAGTTTTTTTATCGGAATTCCGAGGATTCTGTGTCTTCTGGCATGAACTCTATTGTCCTGATTAAGTGGGTTGGTTCATTGTTTGTGCCTTGATTGAAGCGGCTTTTATGGTAGATATACGGAGAGATGTGACGGGCATTATTTGGTGCTGTATTTATGATTCTTGGCCTGTCATTGTTGTCTTGCAGGATTTGGTGTAGTGATTCCGTTTCTGTCCGAATCTCGGGACGAATTATCATCTCCGAGGTAATATACAGCAGTCACGTCTGATCTCTTGCTCTGGTGCTTTTCAGCTCTGATGCCGGTCAGCACTATGACAATCTGAATTGTTGGGAGGCCCGAAGTTCCTCTGGGTTTAGCAGCTCAGAATACGCTGGGAAATCTTGTTTCAGCTGAACTGTGGCTCTTTATTGGTTTGTTAAACTTAAAGAGAGTTGTTTTGTAGAAGATATGGGTTTCGCGGTTGCCCCACAGAGTTCAATGGCCAATGCATCTCTTCAACATCTACTGCATCGGCATTCTAAACAAGCCAGCCGAAGTTCTGGGCCTTGTGGTACCGATTGCTTTTCAAGAGAGACAGGATATGCTTTTCGGACAAGTACCTCAATTAAGTGCGATTATAGTTGCTGTCGGACAAATGGTTATCTCAGTTTTCGAAGAAATGTGGACTCTTTTCAGTGTGGAGTTCTACAAAGAAGCGTTAGCACTTACAAGGAAGATGACATCAACCAAGATGAGTGGAGTTCAGAAGGCTACGAAATGATTGCTCCGAGAAAAAGCACTGTTAAGACGAATTTGAGGAAAACTTCCAGTTCGTCGAGGCCATCTTCAGATGGATTTGTCGGAAACGATGAGGGAACCAACAATGAAATTCTTCAAAATCTCTGCAGTAGGGGGAGACTGTTGACCGCATCGCAGTTGATAGATGTCATGGGGCGCTGGAATCAAATTCCCCACTTCCCTTCCTGCGTAAGCTTGATCAGAGGTCTCATTAGAATTAATAGAATAGAGAAAGCTGGCAAAGTCCTTAGAGTCATGGTCTTATCTGGTGGGGTTCCTGATGTGATCACATGCAACATGATGATTGGTAGTCTTTGTAAGGAAGGGCTCTTCGGATCTGCCGTTGAACTCTTAGAAGACATGAGCTTAAGTGGCTGTCCTCCTGATGTCATAAGTTACAACACTATCGTCCGCTGCATGTTTGACAATGGTCATTATGATCAGGCTATTGGTTTTTGGAAGGACCAATTGAGGAAGGGATGCCCACCTTACCTGGTTACCAATACCATCCTAATTGAGTTAGTATGCAGGCACTGTGGAGTTGTGCGCGCGATTGAAGTTTTGGACGATTTGGCTATGAATGGTTGTCATCCTGATATGGTTACCTATAATTCGCTTGTAAATTTTGCTTGCAAGCAGGGGAATTATGCAGATACAGCTCTAGTTATGCATAATCTTTTATCTCATGACATGAAACCTAGTACCGTAACTTATAACACTCTCCTTCATTCTCTTTGCACCCGTGGCTTATGGAATGAAGTAGATGAAGTCCTTACAATAATGAGTCAAAGTTTACGTGTTCCAACAGTTGTTACTTACAATATTTTGATCAATGGTCTGTGTAAATCTGGTTATCTAGACCGTGCAATCGACTTCTTTGAACAGATGGTTCAGAAAAAGTGTTACCCTGATATAATAACATATAACACCCTTATAGGTGCTCTTTCTAAAGAGGGTATGTTGGACGAGGCCATTCTAGTACTTCACTTTTTGAGTGGTACTAGCTGTTCTCCAGGTGTGATCAGTTATAATGCCATCATCAATAATTCGGCTAAATTGCGTGAGATGGGTAAAGCGAAGTTATTATACGACGAGATGATTGAAGCTGGGATTGATCCTGATGATGTCACACATCGATCTTTGCTTTGGGGGTTCTGCCGAATGGATTTATTTGAGGAAGCTATGGATATGCTGGGTGAGATGAATACGAGAAATCACAGAGTTGGTAACAGTGCATACAGATTCCTGATCCATGGACTATGTAAAAATGAGAAAGTCAGTTCTGCAATACAAGTACTGGAAAAGATGATATCAAGTCAATGCAAGCCAGATGAGACCATCTATTCTGCCATAATAGACGGTGTAGCTGCTGCAGGGATGACAAAAGAGGCCCATGAACTGCATCGAAAACTGACAGAATGGGGCGTTCTTTCTCAAGAGGCTGTGGTTAACTAGGACTGCGTTTTAACTTGAGCCTTAAGGTGTCTCTGAGCTCTCAGATAGCCATTTTCTTGAGTGAAGCTGCATGGCGTGTGTGTTCCACCTCAGCAATTGCTTCGTCCTTATTTTACTGTTTCTTCACAGTGGTTCGCCTATCCTCCTCTCTCTGTGGATTCCATAGATTTTGACAAATGTTAACTCATATAGTATTGCTTCTGATGTCTCTTTTGCTGGTTTATCATAAAACCTTTGATGGTCCGAGGACTTTCGTACATGGTTAAGTCTTTGAACAAGTAAGGTGATGGTTGCCTTGATTTTTTTGTAGAAATAATACTGTGGTTGGTGTTCAAACTAGTTTGATGATAAATAATTGCTACTCATGCATATCCGCTTGTTCCCCAATATCAATTGTTATGGACTTGAAAGCATGAAGTCTGCTAGAGGATGCTGAACTATTTTCTGTATGTGCTGTTGATATTGGAGTGTTTTATGGAGAAATCGATGGTTTAGGGGAAGAATTCATCTCTTAACTAGCATCTTAGTTCTTTAACCAACAGCTTCTTAGTCAACTAGCCTAATTAATAGCAGATTGTTTCCCCAGTTATTGTTGCTTTTACGACAATACAATGCATTCCATACTTGTTGCTAGATTAAGCAAGTAGGTTTTCAGAAAGTTTTTACTGGAGGGACCAAGCTGGAGTATGGGTCCCCAGAGTGTGTAGTACAATTTGCACGTGATACTGTTTATTGGGCTAGAGAATAAGCCTGGTAGCTATGCTTCCTTTCCCGGTTTTTTTGCTACGAACGTTTGAATTGGTCTCTCGCGATCCATCTTTTGCCAAGTTGTCTTGTGATCAAAGCCCTGTAGTCCATCTTTTGCCAAGTCAATTGAGTTCGGTCTACTTTTGTGCTGCATCGTTTCGACTATTCTAGATTCTTAGATCATCCTATGGTTGTATCTCTTTGAATCCGATGTGATAGTGCAGCCTAGCTCCTGCTAAAAAGTGCAGGACTCTTGATCAACATGTTGTGCTCTTCAGCAAATAAGATTGGAGTGCTGATGATGTGTCTTGGATTTCCCAAGGTACGATGGAAACATGGCACTTTCCTGTCAGGATAGCGTTATGTAATTACTTATGAGTGCCATGTGAGGTCTGTCTT
Organism: Metrosideros polymorpha var. glaberrima; assembly: GCA_001662345.2. Lineage (NCBI taxonomy): Eukaryota > Viridiplantae > Streptophyta > Magnoliopsida > Myrtales > Myrtaceae > Metrosideros > Metrosideros polymorpha. The sequence continues at coordinate 25,074,599 of BCNH02000002.1, read as the reverse complement.
GCTGTGCTTTCAAACCGATAATTTTTAATCTTGATTCCACAGTTAGCTAAAGCTCGTGGCTGTGATCCTTTTTTTTTTTTTTAAACGCTGGACCGACTTTTCGGATTGATCAAATGGTACTGACCGGAGAATGTGAGAGCTGTTTCATTTTCAATGCATCCAACGTCAGAAGCATTATATGTCTGACTCATGAACCAGACCAAGCATCCTCGCCTGGGATTTCAAAGCTGATGGGCGACGTTTTATGTACTGCAGGGTGATGTTGCAGCAGCCAGCCACCAGTTTTGGCCGCTGCCGATCGGAATGAATGGCATGTGGTTGTGTTTTCTCTCAGGCTTTTCTGGGAGCCAGGGTTGTTATGACCTAGAACAGTGCAGACACGCGACTCGCATAGGCTTCGAACTTGCTGACATTGACGGCAGCGCTTTGAATCGAGTCAGACAACTCACCGCCATCGATAGCGTCCTCGAGTTGCGGGACTTGATGAAGCGGGCGATCGTTCGTAGAGGTGAGAACCCGAGTCGCATGGGATTTGCACAAACTTGATATAACTTGGGTTTTGAGCCGTGCAAATCGGATACTGAAGCAATCTCGCTTTCTGGACTCGTAGTTGGTCATCGCCTCATCGGATATGGTGTGCCCCATCCTCAAAGTGCCTAAGCCGCTGCTTATAGGTGGCAAATGAGTGGGTTTGTGTGGATTTGTAAATGATATGATTTAAATTGATTTATTTGAATATCAATTTTTTTTTCTTAATAAAACAATTTGTGTAATCGATACAAGACTTGACTCGCTTCTCGGCCAAACTCACCACGTAATTCAATATACTCGTAATGATGAATTAACAAAACAAAGATAGAAAATCTAGGGTCGAACTCTTCTTCGGTGTCAAGGTTTATGAATAGATATCAACACTTGAAAAAGGGCAGAAGAATGAGACCTAGCTCGCCTCGGTTCAACTTCTAATGCATTTAGCCCAATTGATGTGGTTGAATTTGAGTTCGGCTCAAAGCTCTTTTTATTTAATATCCACATTTTATTTCAATTCATAACTGTTGATAACGACATAACGATTTTGATACAAATTCGAAATTTTGCAACAAACGAGCTTCGCATGTCTCAGTTTTGACGAGACATAACTTTTCGGATCTCAAAGTAACCGCCTTCGCCGTACTCAGGCAATCTGCTCGGCTCAAAGAGCCGCGGGGCCGGGCTTCGACCTGCCTCTCCCTCCGGCCAGAGGCACACGTCAAAGCACGCGCGATAGCACGTGACCGAGCACGTGCAACGCGCCTTCCTCTTCAACCAATTTCTCCAAAATCAGGTGCTCTTCATTTTTAACCTCCGAAAAAGTATTTCCCAATTGATTTCTCTGCGAGAGCCTGCAACTGCATCGATCCCTAAAAAACAATTCTCTCTCTCTCTCTCTCTAGCTCGCTCTCGCTTCGCCCCTCGCTGTCTTCTCCAATCATCTCCTCTCTGCTCGACACCGAGAGAGAGAGAGAGAGAGAGAGAGAGGGAGAGAAAGCGCGAGGTTGTCACCCATCTGGCCATTCGTTTCTGTGAGGATCCGGCGTTCGGTCCGATCCCCTCGCTCGTGGGATCCTAGCTGGCTTTTCCGAGCTCCGGAGCTGAATCTGCAGGTTGTTCTGTCGATCTCCGCCTCCCCTCTCCCGCGAGAATCGGTGCTCCGGTTGGCGTTGGGTTTTGGATGAGAGATTGAGAGGTCGGAGACGACAAGCATGGAGATCGCCGCGGGCGAAGTGGCGTCTTTAGAGACCGACCTTTTGCAGCTCAATGAGGTGTCCCCCCTGGCTCTGAAATCGAACTCCGATTTCGTCGAGAAGATCTTCCATCAGTGGCTCTCGCTTCCCGACAGCAACCGGCTGGTACTTGTCGCGAACTGAACCAAAATCTCGCGCTTTAATTTGCCGTTTGAAAAGAATTGCGAGTGTACCCCCGCTTCTGATTTCTGTGTTAGTCTACATGTGCATTTTGCTGTTGATAATGCATTACTTCGTCGACATACATGTCCTGATTGTAGTTTCTTGTTAGAGATTCTGGTTGGTTAATGGGCATGTTCCAACTCAGAAATCACCTATGGTTTGATTGCATAGATGAGAGAAGAAATGATCTTTTTCATTCTTTACCATTTTATGCCAAGTTCCTTTTGTTAGTCAGACATTTATAGAAAAGTTGGTTTGAAACTTGGAGAAGCTGTCTTGGACTTTGTTTTTCAAGTTTCGGATGATTATGGATGAGGAGTCTTATGGTGAGTGTTAGTTAGAATTATGATGATGGTTCCTTTATGCCTTGGTTTAGGATCAGTAAATGGTGGATAAGATTTAATTGATTTCTTAGGTGCCGGGTTAGAACACAAATATTTTGGGTGCAATTTGAAATTTGGAGTTTTTTGGTCATGGATAAGAAATACCATGTGTATTCTACCCCAAAAGTTACAGTTTGGGAATTGGAAACTTGTGCGAGACATTTTCTCTTGGCAAAAGACGGTGTCGTCATTCAATGATTCAAATTTGTTCTCAAAGAACAAGGAACTGATTAGGCATTGTGTGTCATTTGATGGTGAGTTTCTTTTCAAGTCATGCATTTATTAGAAAAGTGGTCAGAAACTTGGAGAAGGTGTTTTGGGGTACTGATTGATGGGTTTCCAAATGATTATGGATTATTTATCTTATGGAAGACATGTGTCGGACTTCTAATGGTGGTTTCTTCATGCCTTAACCCAAAAGACAAGCTAGATTGAGGTTAAAGTTGCCTGAAGGGATCTAATAACTTTGAAAGATGGTTAGTATCCAATTGCTAATGCGGGACTAAAAAATTGGGGTTTAGTAGGAATTAACCCATACCATGTTTATGAGTTTTATGCTTAAAAGCTACAGCTAGGGAATTTAAACATTATGAGGAACCTTTCTTTTGGAAAACTGATGAAGTATTCATTGAGTGGAGCCAAACTTGATTCGTGAAGAAGAATGAACTGATATGAGAATTATGCATCATTTTGTGGCGAGTTTCTTGTCAAGTCCTGCATTTATTGAAAAGTTGGATCAATACCTTGAGGAGTATTCTGCAAAACATGCGTTGGAATACTAATGGTGGGTTTGTTCATACCTTAGTCCAAACACACGCTTGGTTGACATTAAATTTGCTGGACATAATTTAATTACTTTCCAAAGCCACGGCTATCTACCAATGAGTATGTGATTCAAATTTGGCTTAGAGAGTCTTAAAATGAAAGATGATTCTATATATTACTTCATCAAATGGGCGAGACAGCTTGGTGAGGCTGATAAACTCAGGCCAGATGCACTAAAATGTGAGGATTGATGTGTTTTTTCCAATGATTCGTCTAAGTTCTGAAGGCAGACTTTACCTTGCTCATCTTCACTCACTTCTCTTTGTTAGAGTCTCAAGTAAATGATGGAGGCAACATGGATTTGCTATACATCATAAGTACTACTAATGAGATCCAAATAACGAGTCATGACATTGTTGGTCTGATCCCTTCTGTATATGGAAAAGGAGACATGAACAAGAATTGTTATTGCATCAAGGATGGAAGGGGCTTATTACTTTATAAAGAGAAAAAATAATCATACTTTGAACTTTTCAACTTTATTGGTGTACAAGATGTTGATTATGATGAAAATTGAATTCAAATTTGTTGTTATGAAAAAAGAACCTCATCATTAGAGGGTATAATGACTTGAGATGAACGATCATATCAAAACAAGAGTAATGGAATTTATACCAATAATGTTCTACTAATTAGTGTATTAAGTGATGTGGCAAATTGCTAATGTGCCTTTGAACATGTGGGTCTTATTAAACATCTAATAAAGTTCTGCCACATCATTCAGTATACCCTTTCTGTAGATGGGACTAGCATCATCCTTAAACTAGCATCCCAGTATTTTCCAAACTTCAGAGATTGATGCCTTATTTAGTGAGTTGTGCTTCTTTTTTAAGACCTTCTAGCAAATTTTAACATCGCATTTCAATAAATTTGCAAGTCCAAAAAAATAAGACTTCCAATTGACGATTGAAATCTAAATCTAATAATTATAATTGTCATTCAGCATGGAGCCTCAATGATGACTACTCAAGTGCTCTGAGGTTAAGTTGCCCTCATAGCTTCTGCAACTTTTATGAGAATTGTCATTTCTTGTGTATGTTTCCCAGATGCTCACATTCAAAGCTTTGTGTTTAGCAACTCTGCGGCATCTATTAGTGCTAAAAGCTAGGTCACAATTGATTTATTGATAGTAGATGACAGCTTGTCAATGAATCATGTCATAGAGAAAAAAGAGGTCCTTAACCAAATTGGTTATTGTGCTAAGCCTTTCGAACGCATTTACGAATTCATGGACCTTAATGTGTGAGGAAACGTGACAATGTGGGAAGTTCAAGTGGTTTGATTGTGGGATGCCTGAAGAAGTCTCTTTGATCGTGGAAGCTGGGGCTAATTTCATTGCACGATATAGGATGCTTCCTTGGAAATTAGTTGCTGTTTCTGGAAAATTCTTAACTTGCTTTTGATTGAACACAAATTGTCTAGTTACTGGCTCCCTGAAAATATTAAACTTGAAGGCAAAGATTTGCATACATGTGTTCTTCCTTTCATGATCTTTGGTATTCTTTTAGAAATCTTGGATATGGTGTCCCAAGTTTTTAGAACTTTCCTTTTCCTATGCTTTCAGGTGACGACATTGATAAATGATGCAAAGGCAGGTGCACCTCTGAATGCTCCTGGGAGCTCTTCTAGCACCAGTGCTGCTTCAGGCAATTCATTACCTTCCATGTTTCCTGCTGGGAATGCACCTCCGCTTTCCCCAAGAAGTACATCTGGTTCCCCTCGTATAATGAAACAGAGAGCTGGCCCTTCTAATTTGGGTTCTCCTTTGAAAGTAGTTAGCGAGCCAGTTAAAGAATTAATACCACAGGTTTGGGCGATGCTAATTTATTCAGACCTACTCTTTGAGCACAGCTGAAGAATTTTCCCTGTATCTCTAAAAGTAAGTTGCTTTTGATGTGGATAATTGCAGTTTTACTTTCAAAGTGGCCGACCGCCTCCAAAAGAACTGAAAGAACAATGCATGTTGAGAGTCAATCAATTCTTTTATGCTCACTCTGATGGCTTGCAGATAAATGGTGGGAAGATACTGTTGGCATTCCTATTACTTTTACTAGTGTTTTCTCTGCCATGTGTAATTCATTGCTCTATCATTTACTTGTTCTTTCAGACTTCAAATTAGTTACGAGGGAAATTTGCAAGTTGCCATCATTCTTCTCGACGTGTCTTTTCAGAAAGATTGATGTTAATGGCACTGGCTTCATCACGAGGTCTGCATTTTGTCATCATTTTCTACCTTTTCCTAATTTAAGTTCTTGCTTGGTTATGTCGGTATGGGATGTCAGTGGTAATTTGTGATATAGTCAAACCAAAATCTAGTGATTGTGATGGGGCTGCCTTCGCCAAAATGTTCGATTCTGTCTCCTCTATGGCATGAATAGGCTTCCAGTACTGGAAGATCACCAATCTTTACTGCATGCATTTCCACATTTTAGGCCTAAGCATACTGGTCAATTTTAGATTCTGGCTCAATCATCGTACTGGTTTTCCAATTCTTCTATTTAGAGCACTTTTATTGTTCCAGATTCTGTATTTGCTCTCCTCTACAATTTGTTGTTTCCTGAATGTCCCTGTACACACTTGTCCATGGGTAACTATGTCAACTTTGCTTTGGGAAAGAAGTAGTTATATCAAAGCAAACCCAAGAATAAGGCACATGGTAGTCCTTGTGAATTTCAAATTATTTGTAGTAGTGTTTCCTTTTTTACTCCATTGTAATATGATTTTCTTTCGGAAATTTTCCAGACAAAATCAATGAATATATGTTTTAATTTTCTGGAGAAAGGGATGCAGTAGTTGATTGCATTATTGGTGGCTCCAATTTTGGTACAATGTTTTCTCACTATAGCAGCTACGAAAAACATTAATATTCCTTTCCTAAATTAGTGGTCCATGACAATTTTGTTGAGAAAATAAATTCAGCACTCTCAGGCCAAATCCTCTTCTTTAACAAGGAAAATGATAATATACTTAATTAGCTCAGACTAATAACCCACTTGGGGCCCACCTTGCCTGAGTCATGGTCGGTAAGTTCTCAAGAATGCTATTTTTATGATGCTGTGTTTTTTCTCTTCTAATTAACTTTTCTAGTTGTATGGCCTTTCAAATTGTCCATGGGTTTTTTCATCAATCTTTTTCAGAAGCCTCAGAAATATGTTGCAAAGGTTAAAGATGGTTCTTATAATTGTGATGGTATTTGAATACCGTTCTTTTAGCTACCTTACGCTTAAGTTACTTGAGTGCTCAAAGTATCTTGGTTGCTGATTTTTCTGAAGCTGTCAACTTCATTCAAACTTTTGGGACCATGGCTTTTTGGTAATGGGAGGTAATGGTGCCCCCTTGATCTTTTTGACAATATTAGAACCATCCTACTAGTTAACTGTCAGAATCTTACTCTTTCATGCACCCAGGCAGGTTTAGATAGTGAGTGAGTTTGTGAACGTGAGTTGGAGCTATAGGTATCAAAACTCAAACAGTTGGATGATCGAGAGTGAGACGTATAAACAAATGCATTACCTGCTAATACTTATGCTATTGCTGTTTATGTTGGTGGAATAACATAAACCTAGCGGTGTAGCTGACAACCTGTTCCATAAACACAGATAGAGGATATTTAGACTTTCCTTCTTGACGTCTGCATTCTTCTCCATTGGCTAATATATGTTAGGGTGAAAAATTTGTTCCCACATGAGCTAGTGGTGTATGTCTTGTAGAGGCTACTTGGAATTCAGATTCCCTTTCTCGGCTGTTGTTTCATCATTTTTCTCCTAATTAATATTGTTGCTGTTTGTTGGGCTTATCTTTGCCCTATAATTGACTGATAGGGATGCGTTTGCTGGTTACTGGATAAATGGGAACATGTTGACACTGGATGTAGCAACTCAAATCTATAAGATTTTGAAGCAACCAAATCTCAAGTATCTCACTCAGGTTCAATATGTTTCCCTTACTCACGTTTTCTCTGATCCTTCTCCTCTGTAGGTTGCAGTTTTGAGAACTTTTTTACTTTTGCAACTTGTTATCAACTAGATTGGTGTATATATACCGTTTTAGTTTCTGATATGTTGTGTTTCCAACTTTGCCACAGGATGACTTCAAACCTGTGCTTCGAGAGCTTTTGGCTACTCACCCCGGACTGGAGTTTTTGCAGAGCACACCTGAGTTTCAGGAAAGATATGGTATGTTCCTGACCTGTTGTAGAGATTTTGGTTATTGTGATATGATTTATTTTCCTATTGTGCTCCTCAGATTTGCTCATATGCCATTCTAGTTACTTTCAGTGAATATTGTTACTATATTTAAAATGGGGTTTATATGATGTCCTTTCCCTTATGCTCCCTATTTGCCCATATGCCGTTCTAGATGCTTTCAATGAAAAATGTGGCTTTGTGTAATAAGTAGTTTGTGACTTAAAAATAGAGATGGCAGTGGTTGGGTCTTATAGGGTACCCGACTTGTCCCGAACCCCAATAGGACTTAAATGGGTTGCAGTTTAGGATTACAGGATGGGTTAGAATTTTATTTATAGAACCTTATAGGGTTTGGAACTTGTCTTGCGGGTATCCCAAAACCTGAAAAGCAAAACCTATTTTATCTTTTATGATCGTAGAATTTCTGCAAGAATTTGAAATTGAAGTGGTTGCATAATCTAGATTTCCATGATTGGGGATGTGTAATCAAGATGGTTTTCTGTTTATTTTGTGCTAGACAATGTTTGAAGAAGAATTTGATAACCACAGTGGTTTCGAGAACCTGTCAAGAACCCAATAACTTAAGTGGGATAGGTTTGGCATTCCATTTGCAAAACCATATAGTTTTTGGGACTGGTTTGGAAAATACTCAAAACCTAGTGAGATGGGTTTGGGACAAGATCAACCGTCCCAAACCCACCCCGCTTCCATCCCTGCTAAAAAGGGGGTGTCTGGTGCACATGGCTCCCACTGCAGGGTTTTGGGGAGTGGTTGTTGTATACAGTCGTACCTGTTTGGTTTCAGAAATTGCTTGCAGTGAAAATGTAAATGAAACTAGTTGTCTTTAGTTTCCTATGTCCATGAAAATGTGTTTGTTTCATGAAAATGAGAATATTCTGTTTTGGAATAATTTGCAAAACCATGTTTGGACGTGTTTGAGTTTCGTCATTGGTTTAATATCGAGTCTCACTGTATTTCAAATCATCTGGTGAAATGTCTAACAATTATTATGGATATCGATAGAAGCAATTTTTTACAAATTATGTAAGTTCATAATCCATACTTCATAATTAATAAGTAAAGGTCATAGAATATGGTGATTGTCTTTCCTCATGAATTAAAACATTGTTTGGTTTGTTTTTGTTGCCAAAATAGACACTACTATTTTCCCTTGTAGTCGCAACTTTGGCCCATCGAAGGGAAATAATTTCATGAAGAAAAATGCGTCAGGTGTTGTTAACGACCCTTATCAAAACACAAGATCTTTGATTGTGACTTCATCCCAATGACTTAACAAAACTAAATGTGCCATGGCTGCTATAAAGTCTGATTACAAGGGTGCATTCTGTATCCATTGATCATAAAGAAAAAATGTGTTCTGTTTTCTGACACTTAGGAAGTAAACGTCACAGTTAGTAAAAACGTAGGTACTAACTATGCTGAGGACTTTTTTGTTAAATTATTTCCACAGCGGCAATTTTTTATGACATTTAATATTTCTATCTTATTTTATGATTTGCCAGTAAAAGTTGCTCTCAGTAGTTATGGGAGCATTGTATCTGATAGCCTACCCTTAATAGTTTTTCCTGCTTCTTGCTTCAGCTCAACTCTCATTCACTTCTGTTAGACTGTAATATTTTGTTTTTCTACCTTCTCTATTTTATTTAACATGACTTTCTTTAATATGCGCAGCTGAAACAGTGATATACAGAATATTTTATTACATAAATAGATCTGGAAATGGCAATCTGACTCTCAGGGAGTTGAAACGTGGGAACTTGATTGATGCAATGTTACATGCAGATGAAGAAGAAGATATAAATAAAGTCTTGAGGTAAAAAAACGTATGATGATGTTTTCTCTAAGTTATTTCATCAGGCATTTCTGTCCTTGCTAAATTTTCACATTGGGGCTTGTCCATCCATTTCTTCAT
>BCNH02000002.1:25032872-25065248 GCA_001662345.2 Metrosideros polymorpha var. glaberrima | reverse complement strand
GCATTGGTCTCTAAAAGTAGCTTTTTGATGGATTAAGTGTGTAGTTGGCAAAGTAATGATGCCAGAGTAATCTTTTGTGGTGTTTGCTTTTACAAATATGCTCTCTGCTTGCACCATTGATGCTTTAATTCCTAATGCAGGTATTTCTCTTATGAACATTTTTACGTCATATACTGCAAGTTCTGGGAATTGGATACAGACCATGATTTCTTGATAGACAAGGAGAACCTTATCCGATATGGCAATCATGCACTTACCTACCGAATTGTAGATAGAATTTTTTCTCAGGTTCGTGTCTAATGGATGTAATTTCTTGACCCTGATTCCTGCTATGATGGACCACTTAGTGCTTATGGAAATTGTCTCTTTTCTCCTGAATGATCTCAGGTCCCAAAAAAGTTCACCAGCAAAGTTGAAGGGAAGATGGGTTATGAAGATTTTGTTTACTTCATACTGGCTGAGGAGGATAAATCTTCTGAGCCTAGTCTTGAATACTGGTACATCATGTCTCCTAATATTGTAAACCCATATAGACATTGCTGAGTAATGAATCTTGAGGTCATTGAAAAACACGTTCAGTTTTGCAACTCTTAATTCGATAACGCAGAAAGGAAATTGTGAAGTTCGCTAAGTTTTTCAGCAAGCGTAATTTTCTTTTAGCAATTCATCTAGAGGCTGAAAACGGCTGAAAACAAAGGAGATGTTTTGTTCCATGATAAGAACTCTTCTCTATGTGTGCTGGTGTATGTGTGTGTATGGGGTGAGTGTGGGTGGGTGTGGGTGTGTGTGTGTGTGTGTGAGAGAGAGAGAGAGAGAGAGAGAGAGAATGAGGGAGCATATAAGAAATGTAGGCATTTTGTATTGCATATAGTACTTCAGTATTATCTAGCCAGATTGATAATCTTCCAAGGTTTATTATACTGTTAGTATTTTCATGGATCTTGATCGTGCTTCCATTTCTTCCAAGGTTATGTCTATTGCAAATATCTGATGATTTGGTTTCAAAATTTTATGATTTTGTTTTATGCTGTGACATTTTTGTACATGTTTCCACCTCAAATATAACTTGATGTCTGACTTTCTTTCTTAGGTTTAAATGCATAGATTTGGATGGAAATGGAAATTTGACTCGAAATGAACTGCAATATTTCTATGAGGAGCAGTTGCATCGTATGGAGTGCATGGCTCAAGAGCCTGTGCTCTTTGAGGATATTTTGTGTCAGATAATTGACATGATTGGGCCAGAGGTTTGCTCCGTTTTTCTTCAGAACTATATTGTACATGGGATTTATGTTCTGCAATGGATGAGGAGAATGCTTAAGAAAACCGCTAATGTCCTTTCATCGATCTTTTCGTTTGATTGCATGTTACTTGTATAAGTGCATATTTTAGAGTACATGCCTGCTAAATACTGATTTATCTATGTAATTATGGCCCTTGAGTATTTTCCAGGGACTTATTTTTTAAATTGCTTGGATCTTGCGAATTTGACCACATTAAAGTGGTACTTCTTTAATCGGTTATCTTACTGTGTCTAACTGTTTGGAAGTCCTCACTTGCAGAATGAAAGTTATATCACATTGAATGATCTGAAAGGCTGCAAACTTTCGGGAAGTGTATTCAATATTCTGTTCAATCTCAATAAATTTATGGCTTTTGAGACCCGTGATCCATTTCTCATTCGTCAGGTAGGAATTTTCCATATCATATTTTAAAAACTTTTTCATGGGACAGGAATGATTGTTCAATTGGCATGGTTGTCAGCTTTATACTGGATTGATATTTCTACCTGAAACAGGAAAGGGAGAATCCAACCTTGACAGAGTGGGATCGCTTCGCCCATAGGGAATATATTAGGCTTTCAATGGAAGAAGATGTTGAAGATGCCTCTAATGGAAGTGCAGAAGTATGGGATGAGTCCCTTGAGGCTCCATTCTAAGAGTGATTGGGTAAGATAGTATATGATGAGTTTATTCTCCAAACCCCTATCCATGCTTGAGGATAAATGATATGAGGGCATGACTTACCGAGAGACACTGTTAGCCAATTAAATTAAAAGAAGACCCTGGTCGCAGAAAAAGTTTTCCCTTTTTACACTTGATATGCATAGTTGCTCTCCTTTCTTATTTTTAATGGCTATATATCTCTCTCTATATATATTAAAAAAACAGTCATCAGTTTTTTTTATTTATTTATTAAAGTTGGCGATATAATTCCATGAATTGCCCATCCACTGAATTTAGTCAATGGTTGAGAAGACTTGCTTAAAACCTATGACTATTTTTTAAGATAACTTGATATTCACTTTCCTCCCACTTTTAGTTGGAGAGCCTGCTGCAGCAAGTACTCTTTCTTGCATCGTGTCTTCTGATATGTTAGTTTTTTTTTTTTCTCTTAGCACACAAACATGACTAGTCTAACAGATGATTATAAGTTTGAAGGATGTTCAGGTTTTGGTTGAAAAATGTTGTAGAATTGGTTCTGCCATGTTTAATTAACGACTTCATTTGCATACTTGCAAGTATTCTAATGATCTTATTTTATGGCAGGTTTTTAAGAAGAGAAAAAATCATCATTGAGAACAGGCAACGAAGCGAGAGAGCCAACCTGGAATGAATTGCCCAATGGATTGTCAGTCATCTATAAACTTGTGGAGGGAGGAATTTCTGCAGATGGTCAAGTTGGCCTGCCACAGAGCAGAGGCTTCTCTAAGAAATTGGACGTGGGCTGATATTTGGACTTTCGGTGATAATACCAAGTCCCAAATTAACATTTTTGTGGAGGAAATATCGGCCTAAACTACACTCAATTGAAGTCCAATTGGAAGCATTGGCGCCATTGGTGATCTTCTTGCCAATTTTGGACATATTTGTTTCTCTAGCATAAGTGGTTGGTGCTTCTCCTAATAACTTAAGTTTTGAACATCAGTTTGGTGGTTCTTCTAGTACTCGAAACTGATACGATCATTTGGCAAGGTTGGGGAGGTAGGCAATTCTTTCCGTTTTCTTTCCCTTTTCGTTGGTAATTTGTTCGAATAATGGTTACTTATGAATGGGTTTCGGTAGTTTAGAAGAAAGCAATCACCGTATAGGGATACTAGATCATGTTTTGACTGTGACTTTATGATCTGAAGGCATACGTTCTGTTCTTTCGTTTTGGTCTGATGCTTGTCTCTTTCTTTGCCGGTGTTATTCGACTATGACTTTGTGTTGTGTTTTTCTCTGATCAGATGCTTGTTTATTGATAACATGATGTCAGCGACAACTCGTTGTCAGAGAAGTCTGCCACAATAAAGAAATGTTATGGTGAAAATGTTATGTCCATGTCGCTACATCTAAATCTGCCTACTAAGTTTGCATAACATTTACTTTTCTGCCATCAGTCAGTATTCTTTACGCGATATCCATGCCACGACCAGCAGAGAAGTTTCATTTTTATGCAAGCGCCGTGGAGATAAATATATTCATGGATTGTGGATTGTGGATGCTTGGGTAGACATGTTTCGATGAGGCATTACATGATATTTAGGGTGAGTTTAGTTCATTTTTACAAATGCTGAAAGCTCAATGCTAGTCGCTCTAGCATTGAGCTTTCAGCATCCCAAAGTCAAATTTGGCCAAAAGTTACTTATCAAACACCATAGCATTTTCTCAAAGAGCTTTGAAGATCGAAAGCTTCTTGGGAATGCTGAACCAAATCCAGACTTAGTGCCTTTTGGTCTTTGATTAGCAACACATGAGTAAGTTCAAAGAAAAACTGTAGAAGTAACTCTTTCCATGCTCAAGCGAGGGCTAGGAATCTCATTACTCAAATGGTGTTACTCTGTGAATGAGTATTATCTTCATGATCATTAATAATTCTTTTACACAATTTTCAAATTTCATGTGTTGAAATATATTCCTATAACAACTCTCAATAGTTAACTCCATCAATATCTAGAGTTTGGATAAGACTTTTCTCTTACGTTAAATGTTTTTACAATCAAAATAATATCACGCATCATAAATTTTCGCAGTGCACGAACGCCAACTTGATCATCTAACTACATGTGAACTGAATCTTGTGGAGGCATGTAGACAAGAGTATGTATAGCCCCAGCGTCGAAAGCAAAATTTGCCATCTACAAAAATAAAACTTCTTCCCAAAGATGTCTCTGGTCTGTCATTGCGAAGATTTGTATAGGTGCAGGCGAATCCGCTTCCAATATGATTTTAGTGTAGCCCATCGACATGGCCAAAGATGCCACCACATTTCGACATTAAGTGTAGAGCATATTCCTAATGGTCTAGCAAAGCCTCCTCGCCGGTTGCCATGTTCATCCCGAATAAGACCACCGGCAGCTGCTTTGCCGGGTTGCCGTGAGTGGCCCCATACATATTGAGTTTTGACTCGCTTGCTCACACAAGGAGACAGCTTCTCGAAGCGTGACTCAAGACTAGGCGCAACGTAAGGCTGAATGGAATGAAAGGTCAGATCGATTGCATGATTCTCCATCTTCATTTGGAAAAAGTTATGTTGAGTTCTTAGTAGCAATTACTCGCCAAGAAGACTTTGTCCATTCAAGCCACAACTTAAACCAGTTTTTGTAGTGCATTGCAACATACAACAAATAAAGACATCGAGAAATGTGTCCATGCATTCACAAACCCGACATGTGGCATGCTCGGAAAGGGGTCTGACAAGGTAACTCGGTTAAGTATATATTAGATGTGGAAACGTACCACTCCAATGTGACATGCCCTAGAATTTGAGATCATCATGAAAAATAATTGAAGAACAAGATTGAGACCAACGGACACTTTAATAGGAGATCATTTGAGCGGCAGATTGTAATGCTCCAAAAAAAGCATGTTTCGGTTCGAGTTTAGGTCAATATTGACAAGGTTATCGACTGTGCTGCAAGATCAAAGCCCGTGAAAAGTCGCGTGTATCGAGATTACGAAAACGGAACCGTTTCGCTCCTCATGTCATATCTTCTCTACTCCATCCCACCTCCGGTGTGATTTCTCCATGGTGCTAACGTTTAAGGGGTTTCGAGAGCAAATCTACTCAACATATATTGACACGCCAAACAATGTACCGTATGAGAAAATATGACAAAGTGAACCCGGGGGGGTAGGATGCGATACGAGGGAAGATCGACACCTCAAGAGAGGGTCGGTCGTGTGTAACGGTTGAAATGTCGGGACCTGATTAGGAATCTTCTGCGAAATTTTCAAAATGGGGAAGCCCTAGCCCCAAAAAGTCAAAAACTAAGCTCTCTCTCTCTCTCTCTCTTCCTGCTTCTCCTCCTTTCTGTGCCAACGTCGCTCCGAAAGCCTAAGGAGCTCGAGATGAAGGTGGTGGCGCTGGTCAGCGGCGGCAAAGACAGCTGCTACGCCATGATGAAGTGCGTTCAGTATGGCCACCAGGTACTCTTTGTGGACCCGTCGTCGATGAACTTGTCCTTCTTTGCTGTCGTCGTTGTTGTTCTTGTGGTTTTGGGGCTTGGCTTTTGAGCTTTTCCGAAGTTCGACTGATGCATGCGTGGTATGAGGATGAGGATGATGATATCCTGACTTTTCCACTTCAGATTGTTGCTCTTGCGAATTTGATGCCGGTCGACGACTCTGTGGATGAGCTCGATAGCTACATGTATCAGACTGTATGTCTCTCTCTCTCTCTCTCTCAACATGCGTTGTTTTTTTCCAATTTATTTTGGGGTTGTTTTGATGAAGTGATGAGTAATGAGCGACAGTTGTGGGATTAGATGAACGAACTCCAAGTCGTAAGGCAACCTTGAATGTGCTTCGAATTTCTCGTTTGCTCGGTCATGGATTTAGTTGATTATGGTATTGTCGATGAAAGTTTCTCTTTGCCTTAAGATGGTTTCTGGAGGACTTCTTGTATCGTGCATGTGATCGGACATGGCATTCTGTGCTTGCACTTTTGCGTAACAATCCATGCTTTTCTGCCATTATTGCTTAGATGTTTTCTTTCGGACTCTTTTAATGGTATTAGTCTCCTAAGGATGTTAATTGGGACGGCAGATGAGGCGTGAAGATAGGTAAAGGGAATTGAGTTAAGAATGTTATGATAGGAAATATTCATAGCCTGCTGACATATAGTCTTCATGAATCTGACTGTTTGACGTCTTTACGATTCGTGATGTGACTCAAAGTGCTTCATTTACATCAAGGTTTTAACGTATTGGAGTTTGTTAACTTTGGGCTGTTTACATTGCTGACGTCAGGTGGGGCACCAAATAATTGTCAGTTATGCAAATTGTATGGGCATTCCATTGTTCAGAAGACGAATACAAGGATCTACAAGGCAAGTTTTTGTGCTCAGTTGTTTGTATTAGTAGAAATGTATAAGTAATTTGTGTTGTACATCCTCCCGAAAAATGAATGCAAGAGATTTGTGGCTAGATAGAACAATTACTTGCAGCTTGCTTTTGATTTTTTGATAGTTCATATGTTGTTTAGTGAACAAAAAGAGGCGAGATGAGTAATAAAATTCCTTCAGATGACGAAAGAACAAGTCAAATGGCTATTTTTACTGTCCCCCACTGAACCGCAATAATTTGACCTTGAGGGTGAATTATTTTAAGGCCAACCCAAGGCCACAAGGAAAGCGGTGTCAATTGGCTTACCTAATTTTCTGACAACACTAGTTTTTTGGGGAATAAGCAAACCGTTCCTATCTTAGGTCTTTACTGAGTTACGCAAATTATCATCACTAGCTTCAGATAAGTATCTTTAATCATTATGATTGATGCTGTCATTATTGACATCCCCTACCAAACGTCTTCCATTCCAGTAGAATTACCTGGCCATGTTGCTTTTTCTCTCAGAGCAAGAGAACCTGGTGAATTGTTGCAGCTAAGAATTTGATTGTTACTACAGAGCCATAACATTTCTTGTATAATTTCTCTAATATTGGACTATGTGCTCAGACAGGCACCAGAAGCTTAGCTACAGAGTGACTCCAGGGGATGAAGTTGAAGATATGTATGAGTTGTTGAAAGAAGTTAAAAAGAAGATACCATCAATTGAGGCGGTATCTTCGGGTGCTATAGCTTCTGATTATCAAAGGCTACGGGTGGAAAGTGTCTGTTCAAGGTTAGGGCTTGTTTCTCTGGCATATTTATGGAAACAGGATCAGTCATTGCTTCTTCAAGAAATGGTAAATTGTTTTATCATTTGATATGACATTAGATAGTTGTTCAGTTTACTTTGACTTACAGGATTACTTCTTTTGTTAAATCAGATCGACAATGGAATAGTGGCAATTACGGTGAAGGTGAAACTTTTATTTGATCTGCTGCATCTGTTTCTTTTTGATAATGTAGTGCTTCACTTTACGCTTTTATACAGAGTAGTAAAGGTATGGCCTGGAACCATTAGTACTATCATTTGAAATATTTATTTTGTGAGGTGAAGTTCATGCTACAATGAGACTAACAAGGATAAATTTTGGATTCATGAACCGAAGTCGATGCACTGCCACCGTGGAGCTTTGCCTTTAGACCTGTTTGCCACTTCATTATTGTGCATTTATAGATCGAAATTTGTATCATATATTGTTTTTTCTCATTCGGCATTCGAAAGTAGAACGCTATTTTTTTCTCATCTATTGTTTCCAAGGCATGTGTTTTACCTCAGAATACACTGTCCTTCTTTCTTTCACCTGTCTTTTTTCTCTTCTGTAAACACTCTGTTTGCAGTAAGCTCTTTTGTGACATAGTTGCTGCTGAAGATGAATGTCATGATTTGAAATGGTGGCTAGTAAAGTTTTAGAGTGTGCATTGGGAACTTCAGGTTGGCTAAAAGCCTAAAATGCAAACAGTTGATGAGTCATTCTAGGTTTAATTGACATGCCTCTGGATGTACTTGTGCTTTTTTTAGCTGTCAAGTGTGAATTGGGGATCCAACATAGTGACTCTTAGCCAAAAATTATTTATAGTATTTCTAGTAGATGGTTGTTATTTTCTCTTCTTAGACAAGTTGCCTTTGGATGTGACAGGTGGCAGCTATGGGGTTGAATCCTACCAAGCATTTGGGGAAAGATATCTCTTTCTTGTATTCATACCTCCATAAGTTGAAAGAGTATGTAAGGCAGTCTCACTTACAAAGCATGTTGTCATCTTCTTGTTGGGCATCGAATATAATTTTATGGAGCTTTTTTTCTCACTTTTGAATCTTGGACAGGTTGTATGGAATTAATGTTTGTGGAGAAGGAGGGGAGTACGAAACTTTAACTCTTGATTGTCCCCTCTTTGTAGTAAGTTTATTCTTGAACTCATCCATGGGTTAAGTACTGTCTATTCTTTCATTTTCTGTACTTCACAATCTGCTGCCCATCCTTTGTAAAGAATATATTGTGATGAAAGGCAAATTACTAGAATCCGAAATGAAAAGAATATTACTGATGTGCTGGTCTCTGTAGTTGTGTTTACTTAGTTTACTTTGAAAAGTATATTACTGATATGATGGGCTCTAAATTGTTTTTACTTGGTCTACTTTGGGTAATGAATTCTTATGTTTTTGCTTTTAAATTTTACACAAACCTATGTACATTCGCGCAAACAAAAGCAGTCTGATCAAAAACATATTACTGATATTCTGGACTCTACAGTTGCTTCTACTTCATTTACTTCAGGAAATATATAACAAGCTCTTTGATTTTAAATTCTACACAAACGTACTCTGCGTGCCCGCGCATGTGCGGGGGCGCTTACATTGTTTTGGATAATAAAAGTGGTTTCTGGTCAATATTTTAAACTATGTGAGTTTCAAAACTTCTCCAGAATGCTCGAATCGTGCTTGAAGAATTTCAGGTTATTCCGCACTCTTCAGATTCTATAGCTCCTGTTGGAATCCTACACCCATTGGCTTTTCATTTGGAAACTAAGGCCGAATCTGTGTCTCTGAGTGGTTGTGACAAAATGAATGATCTCCATCATGAGAATATGGGTTTAGTGTATGAGGTACAAGCTGAGAGTTCGGAGGGATGTGAGGATGCAAAGGAATCTGTTGCTGATGTAACTATTTTGACCAAAGCAGCAGATGATGCACCTGAGATCTTGAATAAGAAAGAGGACCTCACATTCTCCATTTCTTGCTGGTTGGGAGCTTCAGAAAAAGCCTCCTCAGGTAAAGATCAATGCTTAGTCTGCAGTTACAGTATATGGTTTTCTCTCCTCTTCTTTTGGCTCAGCAGTTAACAGCATATCGTTAATCTTCATTTATATGCAACTTTTTTGTGGCTCTTGGTGTTTTCGATAATTGGCAGGTTTGCAGGATGACCTTAAAAGTGTTTTGAGGAAGATTGAAGCAGAACTTTCGGGACATGGTTTGAATTGGAGGAACGTTCTCTATGTTCATCTCTACATATCTGATATGAATGAGTTTGCTGTAGCAAATGATACATATGTCAAGTTCATCACACAGGAGAAGTGCCCTTCTGGTGTTCCATCCCGTAGTACGATTGAGCTTCCTCTGCTTCATGTAGGCCTGGGAAAGGCCTATATTGAAGTTCTAGTCACGAAAAATCAAGAGAAAAGAGTCCTTCATGTACAAAGTATATCATGTTGGGCACCTAGCTGCATTGGACCATACAGCCAGGTAAATCCCTTCGTTGGTTATGCTTTTTTTATCAATATTACTTTGGGCTCTTCTAAAGTAAAATTTAATCTATGTAATTGGCCATGTGGACCAATTACATACAGAGTATAATTGCATGGAAGAAGTGAAAGCCTCCTGATGATGCACCATTGGCGACCTCAATTGCCGATGGTGCTTAAGATATTTGTCTACTCGAGTTAATTTGTAACTCTATGATTACCTCTGGTTCTGTTCTGGATGCCACTCTCTCTCTTTGCCCCACTATATTGAATTGATTTTCCTGAGTTTGTTATTTTATAGGCAACCTTGCTCAAGAATGTACTATATATGGCTGGGCAACTGGGGCTTTACCCTCCAACAATGACTCTCAGCAAAGGAGGTGCTGTGGCTGAGTTGGAGCAAGCACTAGAAAACAGTGAAGCTGTGGCTAAATGTTTTAATTGTTCAATATCTGCCTCTTCTGTTCTTTTTGTCGTGTACTGCTCGGAATCTATTCCCTCATCAGAGAGGGGTAAAATTCAGGACAAACTGGAGGCATTCCTTAAGCAGATTCGGTCTGGCAGTATGAAAGAAGGAAATTTGCCTAAGGTGCTCGATCACTTATCTCTTTATGTCCTCGTGCCTGATCTGCCAAAGAGGTAACTGAGTATAATTGGTTATACATTTTTTTCATCCTCTACTTTCGGCTTCCCTTCTCTGTCACTTCCCTCCAAAAGATTCTTGTATACATCTCCATGGAACTATTTGAGTAATATACTGCACTACTGTAATGGCCTTTAGTAGCAGGACTTAGTGTGCTCAGGTTTATTTGAAAAGATGTAGTCACCAAGCTTTGGCGTTGGAAACTGCAAAGGAGGTTTTCTTCCTGTGTGATAAAACATTAAAAAAAAAACGTTACTAAACCAGCCCTCATTGTTTGTGTGGTAGAATGTACATGGTCGAACTGAGCCTACCGCAGTCAACCTTTCTTAATTGATCCAAGCATCTTTCCCTTGAGCAGTAATGCTGTGGTTTATAACCAGCTGATTTGGTTCACAATGCTTGTACGTAGATCACAGTTGCCTGAGAAGGCATCATTGCATCTTATTGAAAAATTGAACCCGATCCATATGAGTGTAGCAGGCACGATGAAAATTGTACTTTCTAGCACGGAAGATGTGGCACAGATCGTGGATAGTCCGCATGTGGAAGATCATCCCCAACTTAAAGGAGTCATGGCATCTTCTTACCTTTCTCTCTTTCTTAGCAGACAAGTATAAATGTTTTGATAAGTGAAATTTGACTAGTTAGAATATGACTGCTGACCCACAGAACCTCTGAGGCGAGAGGAAAGGGAGAGAATTTTAAATTTTTTGTTCTGAAGTACAGAGAAGGCAGTACAATCTTATGAGACTATACTTCCTCTAACTTGCTGACTTTTACAAATCTCGAATGCGCTGGCAACTTGCCAATCAATGAGCATTTCATGGCATTTTCTGATTTAGCATGTCGAAAAGGATTAATAATTTACTTGTCCCGTGTCTAAATCTACTTCAAGTGTATACTCAGTTGACTTTACATTGTTGCAGAGCATTGGTAGAAGTGAAGCCATTACTATATGTCATGGAGGATGCAGAAACGATAGCTGAAGTCAAGTCTCTAATGAGAACTGGCAATTGGAGTTTCGAGCACGAAAGCTGGCACGATTCTTGCATTAACAGATGTATTGTCAATAGGACGATCTGTGCGGCAGTATTGTCAGTCACAAATGAGACTGCTGTAAGGTTATGTTCTGAGTTTCTTGGCACCAATCAGAAAAGTGAAGACATTCAAAATCTTATATCAGAGAGGCAAATGGAAAGAATATTAAGATTTTGCATTTATCTCCTTGATAAAATTCTTGCAGAGAACAGTTTCTTTTGGGAAGAAATTGTGGTAAGTTATTTCTTTCATTTTCTAATTTGATTCCCCATCTTTTACTATTTTTGCACATGATATGTTGACCATTCACGCTTCTCACTTTGTGCCAAGTTTCAATTTGATGAACCTTGAGTATTGTCAAGCTGCTCATCCTCCTCTGGGAAAGAAAAATTTTCTGCTACTGATTTTTGCAGAGCATTAGAACAGATTTTGTTCAAAATGTCAACAAGTTTCTCTGAGGTGTTCTGAGTTATGAATCTCAACTATTTTCTCTTTGATATTCTTGAGTTATTAAAGCAGTTGGATTCTTTAATCTTTATGAGGCAGAGTTTGTATGGGAAAATTGAATCCTATCCTCCAATTAATCATACATCTCAAGTTTTACTGCCCCTCCTTTGCAATTAGCTTCTCTCTCTGCTGTTAACTTTTTTTTTTTTGTCAGTTCCGGTGAGAACTGAATCTTCTCTCTTCAGCGGCAACTTCTTCATTTTCGTACTAATATCTGTTCATCTATCTCTCTATACTTTGCTTCTCTTTTGTAGAGCCTAAGGGTCTATTATCCAAGGAACCTGCAAATTCCCCTGGATACATTATCGCTGATGTTCAAGAATGCCTTTGAAGAACTTGAAGAGATGCATCGGCAACCTATCTTCAACATCATCCCTGTCTTAGGTGCCGGGCGGTCTACCTCCATGGACGATCTGATAACATGCGAACTATTTGCACAAAGAACATGACTTGCGCAAACTTTCCTATTAACTTTATTTCCAATCTTGGACGTTCTCGCAGTAAGTGTTCATCGAAATTTATACTGAAATTCTTTATAAGACAGTCATACGGCTGCATTTCAGTGCACTTATCTAGACCTATTGCTGCGGTTTTTCTTTGTTACTAAGATAATTCCCAACAGTTGCACGCCCATCTTCTGCACATGTGGTGTTCGGAGGTGTATGAATGCAGCTTTTGCAACCGCAGGTGAACATGTGGCTGCATTGCTGTGTTTTCAGAACTGCAGTCAGGAGCTTGAAAACCGCAGCAGCTGCAGCTTCTTCAATTTATACTACTTTTGTTCGTTTCTTCAGTTGCACCTTATTAACACGACATGCTTGGAATTCCGACGATTATGCCTGCCCCATCCCCGCGAGCTCTTACTTTTGTTGAATTAGCCCTCCGACTAACATGGCTTCTTTCATGTTTTCATGCTTTTAATTTTTGTGTTCTCTCGTTCGAAGACCGTCTGCATCGCTTTTTTTTTTACCAAGGTCGTGGAGCTGTAATTATCTAAGCCTGATTACCAAGATAAATACTCTTAAGAAAAGCATAGCAAGTGCCTAGTTTGGATTTTGGTTTTCCACATTTTATCCTAAGGCTTTGTTTGATTAAAAAAAATGACATTTTTGAAAAATATTTTTCAAGAAGTCATTGTTTAAAAAAATGGCAATATTTGCGGTTGTTTGGTTAAAATTTGAAAATGAACTGGAAATCATTTTTTGTAATTTGGAAAAGATAACTCTTATTTTTCTTAAATAGACACGCACTATTAGTGTAATCCAAGGGAGCTGCACTTGACCTCGCTAGATTCAAGCCTGAGTTTTGGACTTGATTCCCGGGCGTGGGTGCTAGTGACTTGGGTGCAGGAGTTGTATACCAAGGCAAGCAGCTAGGGACCGATGCACAGACATTGGGGTTTCCGCCCCAACCTCCGTGGACCGCAGCCCGGCCTCAGTGAACTTGGGCCCGAGCAGCGGTGACTTGAACGCATGAGTCGGTTACCTGGGTATGGTCGTAAATGACCTGAGCACAAACACCGGAGTCTCGAGCCCAACCTATGTGAATTCAGGACTGAGGTGGGGTCTTGGGTGCCAATGACTTGGGCGCAAGATCCCGACACCCCAACATGTGGGCTCGGCCTCATATAAACTATTTTTGGGAGACTCTCACGAAGATTGTTAAAGGTGTTATGGTTGTAGCATGAGGAACAAATTTGGGAACACTGTACATGATTGAAAGTAGTAGAGAAACAGTAGCAGTTGCTGACTTGGAAACTAATTCCAAATCGTGGCATCGCAACCTTGGACACATGAGCAAAAAAGGGATGAAGATGTTGGCATCAAAGGGAAAGCTACCTGATATGAAGTCTATGTGAGGATTGCGTTATTGCCAAGCAAAAATGGGTCAACCAAAGAAAAAAAAGTTAAGAGTTGGTGCATACAAATGTGTGATGGCCAAACCTTATGCATTCCCCTGGAGGTTCATGCTACTATGTCACGTTTATTGAAGACTCTACCAAATAGGTGGAGTTCATGCATACAAATGTACGGGGGTCAGCCCTTGTGCATTTACTTGGAGGTTCATGCTACTATATCACGTTTATTGACGACTCTACCAAGAAGTTATGGATTTATTTTCTATAAGCTGAAGGGAGAATAAGACTAACCTAAAGATTAAATGTTTAAGGTCTAAGAATAATGGTGAGTATGATAACAAGGAGTTCAAGCAGTTTTGTGCAGAGAACAGAATCAGGATGACAAGAACAGTCCCCAACAAACCACAACAGAATGAAATTGTTGAGAAAATAAACAAGACTTTGAATGACCGTGCAAGAAGTATGGGGATGCATGCAAGATTACCCAATACATTTTGGGCAGATGTATTTAACACAACAACATGTCTTATCAAAAGAAGACTTTAAGTTTTACTTCATTTCAAGCTTCAAGAAGAAGAATGGACCAGAAAGAAGGTGAATCTCTTGCATCTGAATTTCTTTGTTGTTGTAATTCGTACGTCCACATAAATAAGCTTATGTATTTTCATTGGATATAGTTATGATTATTCTAACTATTGAATGTGGGATGAATAAAATAGAAAAATGATAAGAATAAACAATGCTACATTCAATGAAAATATGTTGTACAAGGACAAGTGAACTAGAAAAAGAAGCACATACATTTGAACCCACTTTAAGAAGATCTAGCACAACATCTAAACCTATACTGAGTATCCTCCATCATTGTATTATTTGCTTTTGACTAACGCTAGTGCACCAGAAAATTTTTCGGAAGCAATGCAGGTAAAAGATTCCGTTAAGTGGTAGTTGGCAATGTGGGATGAGTGGGATTCACTCGAGAAGAACAAAACTGGGGTGTTAGCTGAGCTACCAGATGGGAAGAAGACATTGCAAAACAAGTGGGGCTACTGGGTCAAAATAGAACCTGATGGCAACAAGAGGTACAAAGCAAGGTTAGTAGAAACATGTTTCCGGTAAAAGAAAGGAATTGACTTTATAGAGATTTTCTTTCCAGTTGTGAAGTTGAACACTATTAGGCTAGTGTTGAGTATTATTACCGTTGAGAATTTACATCTAGAGTAGTTAGATGTATAGACCGCATTCCTCCTTGGTGACTTAGATGAGGATCTCTTCATGGTACAACCAAAATGATTTCAGGTTTCTTCTAATAAAAATTATGTTTGCAGGCTGAATAAAAGTCTGTATGGTTTGAAACATGCTTCTATAAAATGGTACAAGAAGTCTGACACTTTTATGTGCGATAACAAGTTCGCTAGATGTGAATTGGATCAATTTTATTACTTCAAAAAATTTGATGATTACTATAGTATTTTGATATTGTATGTGGATGATATGCTTATTGTAGGATTTAGCACGAGGAAGATCAACATACTGAAGCAACAATTGTCAAAAGTGTTTAAAATGAAGGACTTGGAGCTATGAATCAAATTCTAGGGATGAAGATCACACGATGTAGATCCAATGGAATTCCAAAGTTGTCTCAAGAAAGTATATTGAAAAGGTGCCGGATAGATTCAAAATTCAAAAAGTAAAGCCCAAAAGTGCTACTTTCGGAAGTAATCGCCAAAGATAAATGAAGAGCAAGAGTACAAGGCTAATGTGCCTTGTTAGCAATTTGATGTATGTTATGGTGTGTACTAAACCAGACATAGCTCATGCAATGGGAGTTGTGACCAGATTTATGGCTAATTTTAGAATAAACATTGAAAAGCTGTAAATTGGCTATCTAGATGCTTAAAAGGCACTTCAAGTTTGGCACTTTGTTTTATGAAAAATAGTGTGACTTTACAAGGGTTTGTCAATGGATCTTGGTGGTGACTTGGATAACAAGAAGAACACTTCGGGTTATGTTTTCACCTTTAGTGGCACTACAGTCAATTTGAAGTCTAGACTTCATAAATGCATTTCTCTCTCAACCACCGAACTAGAGTATGTTGCAATATCTAAATCTGACAATGAGATAATTTGGTTGAAAATTTTTCTGAAGGAGATAGGCAATGAACACAATAGAAATGTTCTTTTCAGTGACAATCAGAGTACTATTTGTTTGCAAAAAATATGGTATTTCACTCAAGGACAAAGCACATTGAGTTGAAGTATCATCGGATTCATCAGCTGATAGATGAAGGGCATTGACATTGAAGTAGATCCGTGGTGCAAAAAATCCAACAAATATGTTAACCAATGTTGTCACTACTAAGAAACTGAGGCTATGCATTACCTTAGTTCACCTCTATGTTTAGTGATGAGGAGGCCGCCGTACTAGGACAATTCGGGTTACAAAGACGAGTGAAAACTATGGAAAACTATTGCCCTTTTTCAAGATTAGCCTCCAAATGGGAGATTAATAAAGTTCTGGAGTCTGATAAAGGAAAGTAATACCGAGGCAGAGATGTTTTTTACTGCATGTCCTTCATATTGGGCAATTTCTATTATAGTGGTAACTTGTAACTCTGAAATCCGATACTAATACTAATAATGAAAAGATTGTCTAGTGCGGTGGTTTCTCCCTCTATGATTTTGAAAGGGTTTTTCCACGTAAAAATTCGTGTCTTCTTCTTGGTTTTTTCTCTTCAGCATTTCGCGCTCCTAACCTATGCAATGACACATACACGGCTTTGGTACCCTACCAAAATCGGTCCTTGTTGACGCTTAAATACCCAGCCATTACCTTCCCTCCGGTGTTTCGCATGCCGTCTATGAGGAAGCACCAATTTGAACCCAACGCCCCGATGAAAAAGTCGGCGTTCGACGCCATCAAGAAATTCACAAGTGGGTAGTTCGTGCTCGTCTCTCTCCCGAGGCTCGCCACGTATTCAGCCATCGAAGTGTTACCTATTTGTCGCCTCACGTCGGTGTGGTAGAAGTTCCAGCTCGCATATGATCTCGACTTATCAATGACTTCCTGGAGGCAACGGGTATGTTCCAGTCACAAAGATACTTAGATTCCGATGGTAGCTCACAATTCATCGTTTCGTTGATTGTCGTAGCGAACCATGAATGTTGCTAGAAATTGTATCAGTCCACAAAAAAGAACAAAGTGTGTGAAACAAGAAACTAACCTGCATCTCTGTGGAAAGCCATATGCTGTTAAGGTGAGGAAATCGCTTCCTCATGCGGTCGGTGAGGCGCATGTATTCTTCGAATCCGACCACCGTCATTTCGCACGCCTTGTCGCCCATCCTCACATGCATGCTCAGAAGTGGCCGAGGAACCCACAGTTTGTGATCGGACCAAACGAGCTTTTCAATGTCCGACACGGGCCTCTCCACGGCTTCCTGCAATAGAAGATTTCTCATGAGATGACCGGTTAAAGATGATTATTTTCCCGTGGCAGGAGCACTTGGACTAACAACACAAACCTCTGGCCATTTTTCGGGGAGACCTGTGAGGACAATCTTTGCAGCTTCCGCTCCAAAAGCGGCATGGCGTGCCGCATTGATCAACCCACATGTGTACTCCGTTTGAAATCTCATCAAGTAACGCACCCCCTGAAAAAAAAAACCATTAGTAATCATCGCGACGAATCACAGAACCGAGCTCGAAGTAAACGTCAGAACAGGATGCAGTCATCACTAATATGGGACGCTACTTAATCTTTTATCAATCTTTTCTATAACGAAACTGGGAAAACCTGAAAAGCTTTTGATGCATCTAGCAAAGTATTCTCGCACCTGGGCTCGCCACCATCTTATGTCCATTTCGCGATGACGTGAAATCAACCTTCCGTTTATCTCCGTCGTCGGCTGCAGGTAATTCCAAGGATCCCCCCATAAACTGTATTACAATTATTATTTAGCTTAACAGATTGAAACAGCAACGGGTTGAATGTCGCTGATCGCTGGCAGAGCTTGAATGAAGAAAGAGTAGAAGTGAAGTTAAATTACTTGGGTATTCGACCGTGCCATATTTGCTTCGTGCTGTAATTTTGTTTCCCAGTGACAATTCCACTTTCCCACGCATCGCGACTCCCGATCAGCTCAAGCACACGGTCTCGGCATTCCTGGGATGTTTCGGGGAGGAAGTAGCATGACCAGCTCGAGCGCGCTGATCCTGTGAAGGCCAATTTAAGGCTTGTCAATTGGGAAATATTGAGCTTCTACGAATATCTACAATTAGCAACACGAAAGGACTAGTTCATACCCTCGCAACCATCGTGGTCGGCTCTGTTATAGTAGTTAGTGACGAGGACCCGTTTCTCATGGAGAGCAATGGCGAGAAGCCCACACATTGCGGCGATTTGAGCTCCTATACCAAATCCGGGCAATCTCTCCCAGTCCGCCACAAGGAATCTCACTCCAGTGTTGCTGCAGTTCGAAGGATGCTGATGGATCCACAAGTCGCGTTGAACTTTTCTCGTGAGAGGATAGTTTTCTTGATCCGACCCAGTGATCTGCCAACACTCCCCCGAATTAGGTCACTTGAAAAACACTGAGACAAACATATCATTGGTTCACCCCTTCCAAAGCAGGCTGATTCATGTTTTCCTCAAAAGCAATAGGTTCAAGAAATGGCGCAAACCCAGTACGCCAACATGATGATGGAGTCAACATTGCCTGTATCAGCTAATATAATTTTCCTTTTTGCACAACTTTAAAATCACTATTGCGGGATGTGCCAAAGGAAAATCTCAGTAGGATTTAAAAAATGAAGAAGCATACCCAAGGAGGAGAATAACCTTCAGATATTTCTTGGAGCCTGAGATTCTTCAGTTGCTCATCAGTTACCGATGCCGAATCCATTTCCAATAACCCTTTCCAGCTAGTCCATGGAGGGAATAGCTCATTCTCAACGAAGCTGTTGAGTCGCTTATTTACTCGAGCGCTCGACTTGCAGTCCTCCAAATGAGGAGCAGATGGTACCATGGATCTGCTTAGTCCTAATTTACGCAAATCCTCTCTTCCATCCACGGGTTCTTTAAGTATAGCACTCCAAGCTGAATAAAGCAAAGAGACTCTCTCTCTATCTTGATGTTGTTCTTCGCTTGGCACTGAATCGATATTTCCCGGTGGCCTTTTCATATCAAAATCTCGATCTGACCCTGTGAAGATATCTGCAGTGTATAGTGAAAAAAATTGTTTGGGCTCCCAAAAGAGAATTGGATCGATAAAATTGCTGTTGCGCACCCCCTCACGGAAGAAATAACTTAATCAGATGATCATTTTTACTTCGTTTCTGTTCATACTCACCCTGCTCATTCCAATTATAGTATACAAAGTAAGATGCAAAGTAATATGTTGCAGAAATTTCCTATAAAATGTGAAACTTTTACAACTTCATCCTCAGAAGGAAAATTAGCAGCAGTCAGTTTATCTTGGAAATCAGATAATCGACGTAGCATCACATATAATGTATGGCAATCATTCATCTGCAAATATGAACATGTTTACACCCAATAAATAAAAAAAACCAAGTCTTTGTAATCGACATGATGTCGATTCAAGTAAATATAGAGCTTGTCTGATACGGCTGTCGGCAAGTTATCGACAATTGAAATCTTGCTGATGACCATGAATTATGATTATCGACAACCATGAAACACATCTATCAACACATGATGGTGAATGGTGAATGATCAATGAACCTGTCAATTCAATAATAAAACATGGCCAATGTCACTTTAAATTTGGCTAAGTGGTATGCGCTAGATGCACGAAAATGAATAAAGGAGACAAAGTGAAGATGCCGATTGAAGCTGAAGATATCGAATGACGGTTAAGTCTAGTAGCACTCAAGATTGTAGAAAGATCCATGATCATCAAGAGCAAACTCTCTGTGTACTTTTTCAATTTATCGATTTATTTCCAGTTCCAGTATTTGCAGTTTTTTTTACATTAAATTTATTGTTCTTAAGTCTCGCTACTAATTCAATTCCTATTCAAATCGCCACTCAACCCGTTTAACAAAAAACCAAAGATCAATCTTTGGTGAGGATTGTTCACTAATTGGAACAACCCAATTTCTAGTAAAACTGAACGAAAAAACAAAAAATGAAAAGATAAGATTCAAGACTCACTGATGATGTTTGAACTTGAATTTCCCTGGGAAATCCCCATTGAAATTGTAGACAATGAGACTCTGCTGAACCCAGATGCTCCAAAAGAAGTGAGAGCAGCCAGAAACAGAGTGGTGAGACACACTCCCCAGAGAAAGCCCACCACACAGACTTGGCATGGAAATGAGCTTCCCATTTGCAGAGCTTTCTGCAAAACCACACTCTCAATTGCCTTCTGATTCGACTGAGCTTCCATTTTCTTCCCAATTTATCTATCAAAATTGAAGAACACAAGGACCCAAAGAAAACAATACTAGCTTCACTGAGAACGTCATTGACTGTCAGCCCCCCAACTTCTTTACAATAATCACATGAAAGAAACTCCCACCATATACTAATTTCTCATGATCAATAGAAATGCTTTCATGGGTGTCTCCAGAAAATTTGCAAAAGCGTAGCTTTGAGCCACAGCCATAGGTTAGGAGCAATATCAACTTTTGAAAATTTGGAGTAGAGCACAAATATCAAAAAGGAGGGAGAACTATATTGAAAATGCCTTTTGCTTAAGCTTGCAACTAGTAAAACAAACATACACAAGCTTAACTAGAGTCCCTCTCTATCTTTTTCTCTTTTCTCTACATGAAGCTCTACCTTGCGTACAAATACTATATACAAAAGAGCCACCAACTCTTGAAGTAGGCAAAGAAGCCCAGCTAGTAAAAGGAAACTACGGTGCAAGCTCGTCCGGTCCAAAGTAGACTTTGATTTTTCTTCCTCTAAGCCATTCGCAACAAGTCCACCGTTGACTTTCCCTTCCTAAGTTTTCCATTCCTTGTCAAATTCCAACGCCTCTACTAAACGACTTCAATATAAAAGCAATTCCCATGTTCTACAAACACGTATCCAACAAAATATGTACTTAAATAAATTTTATCATTTTATCAGCTTCTCTTGAAATTGATTATGGAAATCAACAACACCAAGTATCGTCTTTATTTTTTGGAATGCATCCACCTTCAATAGTTTTGCCAAAGTATAATATGATCTTCTGATCTGTAGAAATTATGTTTAATCTCACCATGTTTGACTAGCTTACGAATATATTGACACTTGATATCCATGTGTTTGCTTCTGCCATGAAAAACAAGATTCTTGGCTAATGCAATTGCCAACTTATTATCACTCAAATCTTCCTTCTCAATTGTCTGAGGATACAAGATGGGTATTGTGCGTTTTGTAGAAGCTGATCGGACTCTATTGACCATCTATTTTTCGGCTGTAGCATCACCAGGACAATTGCTTTTTTTTGGGCTGCTAGATGTAATTTTGCTTGGACAAATCAGTGTTGGCTTGATAACTTGCATTGGGCCATGCATTAGCTCCGTGGAAAGAATTCTATAAGACCATCGCGCAATTCTCCTTCGGCGCATTATGCCATATGATATGGATAGAGAAGAACAATATCATCTTTCGTGATAAGCCCCTCTACGTGCCAGCCCTCAAATTTCATCTCGAGAAGGTCGTCAAGGACAAGGCCTTAACTTTTAACCAGGTCCATGACACTCCAAGAAACCATAGAATTCAAGGAAGCTGGGGTATCTCTTCATCGATCTTTGAGTAGTCCTCATTTTTGTTTTCTCTTCGTTTGTACGGCTGTTTGTTTGGCTTCGTTACACCTTTTGATGTCTTTTCTTTTGGGGCCTCGTTCCCCTTGGTCCTTTTCCCCTTTTTTCACCCACAACACCCACGTACCCGTATTGACATCCTCTAATGTCACCATGAGTACGAGGTTTGTCTCGGTGGGTGACCCTCATGTAACTTGCTCTTTGGATGGATAATATACTTCTTACCTTATCACACATTAATTTGGTAGAACCTTTCTGTTGATGCATCAATTCACAAAGCATTCTACGAAGCCAAATGGCTTGACATGTAGCCGAAACTACCGCTATGTATTCTGCTTCAACTGTCGAGAGTGCAACAATTTATTTTTTTGAAAACCAAGAAATTACTCCTGATCATAGAAAGAAAGCATATCCGGAAGTATTCTTTCAAGTCTCTGTATCACTTGCCCAATCATTGTCTATGTACCTCACTAACATGAAATTATCGGTGTATGAATATAGAATTCCATGATCACAAGTTCCACAGACATACCGTAAAGTTCTTTTTGTTATATGCAAATGTGGCCTGTGTGGTTTCTACGTGAACCAACTAACAATTCCCATGCCATAGTTAATATCTAACCTAGAAGAAGCTAAATCTCTTAAACTGCCAACGATGCTTTTAAAATGAGTGGGATTTACTAGTTCACCAGTTCATTCATTCATTCCTTAGCTCCAATTGTCTGCTATAGTAGGAGTGTAACCATCATTTGTCTACTTCACTGCAAGGCCTAGAACATAGGACATTAAGCTCAAATATGTCATCTCAAACTAGCTAGTCATAGCCTCCCTAGATTCAGCAAAAATCTTTTCACAGCTCTTTGGAAATATCAAGTCATCAACATAAAGACACATTTATTAAATCGCCGTTAGTATTTGACTTGATATAAAATGTATGCTCATAGGAGCACTTTTGAAAACCATTCTCTAACAGATTCAGGTCGATTTGCGTGTACCAAACTTGAGATGCCTGCTTTAGCACATATAATGCCTTCTTTAGTGTGTAAACTTGATTTTCATACCTTTTCTTCTCATAACCTTGTGGTTGCTCCATAGAGATTTCCTCTTTAAGGAAACCATTGAGAAATGTTAATTTCACATTCATTTGATGGATCTCCCAACCTTTTTAAGCTGCAAGTGCTAAAATCATTAGAATGATATCAATTCAAGCTACTGGTGCAAATACTTAAAATAAGCAATACCTAGATTTTGCTTGTAGCGTCTCATGACCAATCTAGTTGACCATTGCGTCTGTATTTCATCTTCTACACCCCCATGACACCAATGGGCTTGTTACTAGGTGGTAAAGAAGTTAGCACTCACGTGTTATTCTTTTCTATGGACTGGATTTTTTCATCCATTGCTCGAATCCACTTCTCATCTACGGTTACTTATGAGTTCACATTTTGCCAGTAAACAAAAATTTTACCATAGTTTCATAAGCGATTCTGTCATTGTCACTATCATCATCTTTTTGTAACCACAGAGTCCTTAAATTTTGCTAGCATCTCTCTTGATCATTGTGAATGAAACTACCGTCGATGAAGAAGATGAACTAAGAGGCGAAGATGAATCATCAGTTGAAGATTTTTCTCTCTTTCACTAATGGTTCATCTTCGATAGTGATACTTTTCAATTCAACCTTTTAGTTCCAATCCTAGGCTTCATCTTCAAAAAACTGAATATCTCGGGTGATGATTACCTTCTCTATGGCTGGATTATACAGCTTATAACCCTTAGTCATGTCACTGTAGCGACAAAGATGCACTTATGGCTTTTATCATCCAACTTTTTTCCCCATTCATTTGGTACAAGAGGATATGTCACGCACCAAAATACTCGTGGAAACGAAACATCTTGCTTGTTGCCACTCAAGCCTCTTCTAGGTTTCTTCTAAGAGCACTCCTTGTTGGACACCTGTTAAAACAAATACAACACACGCAATAGCTTCTGCAAAGAATTTCAGCTAGTAAAATGTAAGTGCCGTGCAAGCTTGTCCAACACACAGTAGAATTTGATTTCTTATTCTCTAAGCCAATCAGCAACAAGTGTCCATTGACTTTCCCTTTCTAAGTTTTCTTTCGTTGTCCAATTCCAACGCTTCTCTACTCACGACTTCAATATGAAAGCAATTCCAATGATCTACAAACTTGTATCCAACCAAAATTCAACCAAAATCAAATTTATTATACCAACAAAGCGGAGGAGAAGTAAAGGAAGCAAAAAGCTCCCAATAAAGAAATAGAACCCAAATTTGACCAACGAAGCTTCAAAACAAAAAGAATAATGGGGATGAACAAGATTAAAATAGATAGAAATAGAATATGCAGATGAATCAAAGCGACCGGGAGTGTCAGAAAAAAGAAAGAGACATCGGGAAGAAAACGCTAACATTTTCTCTTATTTTCTTTTGTGTGTTTTCAGATTCTCAAGAAACAAACAGACATGTCTGGACTGACTAATAGCAACAGATGTGCACTGCGCTGGTTGGGTGTGTAACGTGTGTTGTAACATTGGGAGCAGTCTCTTGCCGGGTCATCAGACTCCTCTAGAAAGAGTAAAAAGTGAAAAAATTAAAAGTTCAAGGGTTTAATTGGAAAAAACAAGGCAAGTTCAGGGACCAAAATTGAAGTTTTGCCTTAATTTTGAACTAAAAAGTGGAACCTACCCATGAATATCCAAACAGAGACACTATTCTGTACGGTATTCCGTGGTTGACTTCACCAAGATGGCTGTCTCGAGTGTACTTAACAATTTATTATTGACTAGCTCAATAAATCCGGTTGGAGCATGAGTTTAGAAATAAATTTTATTAAATTACTTCATAAATCCATTTTTCAAGCTGATTTATGTAACCTAAAATAACATGTTAATCACTTGACACACCTTTTTCCATAATGAAGCACGCATGGAATTGAAGAAAAAGACATGGTTATAATTGCAAAAGGCTACTATCAGTTACATAGGAAGTGAATTATGTCATGTTAGAATAATATCAGTTCGAGTTAATGGGGTCAAAGTAAACAAAAGAAAAAATTAAGAAAGCTCTAGATAGTTCATCACGCAGTAGAAAAAAACAATGGCTTCAGTGAATTACGTGTACTTAGTTTGATCTATGCAAAGCTATTTAAAAAAAAAAAAAGAACACAGGAAAAATTTGACGATATGCATTGTACAATAATTTCGCATTAAGGGATATTTAAAAAAAAAAATTTTTTATTTTTTTTTACTAATTCTTGAAAATTTATGGGCACAAGGGCATAGGCTCGGCCATCTAGATGCTCTTGCAACACCTTGCAAATCTCATAAGCCGATTAAATCCATTCGTTCAGTTTGTATTGTTCGCCTCGACTTTAATTGATTTGCACATAGTTAGTGTATTTGAAAAATTGATTCCCGGTTCTTATTCTTGAAATCCCTTGGCCCCAACTAACAACGCCAACCTTGGGAGATTTTTTTTTTTTTTTTTCCTAAATGGTTTTGTTCTTTGTCTTAGATAACATGGACTTTGAAAGCAAGATCGACCAGATTCTTATTAATGCGTTTGATCACTTTATCAGTTTTTTTGGAGTACTATTACAGTCATCTTACGCTCATCTACCCGAACCATTAGCCTCTAGCTTGCCGGTCGTCGTGCCACTGCGCCGTCGTGGCCTGGGCAACCCCTGCCGTTGCCCCCAACGACGTCACCAATACCCCTCATCCCCCTAAATCTTCTTCCCCGGCAAGTCTCCCTCTCTTTAGCTGGCTAAAATCATCGCCGCATCGAGCTTCCCGAGGCCAGCTGGAGGCTCAACCTCCATGGTGGCGTCGGGCCTCTAGATTCGGAGGCTTCGGTCGCGAGACTTGACAATGACATTGAGATCTCAACGGCCATGGAGGAGCTATCGAGACCAGCGGTCGAGCCCGCAGAAAGAAAAAACAAATACAGAGGACAGGAACAGAGGGCCGATGAAGATGAGGAGAAGACAGCAGAAACGACTGCAGTAGTTACTGCTCTGAGGATACGCATTGAATGTCTCTGTTTGATCTGTACATTGAGCTGATACATGAAAAGCATGTATATACATTATGAAGGAATACAGGAGAACAACACAAAATCGCGATCATGCAACGACATATGCATGGCTTCGATCCTCTCTACCAAAATCGGTCCTTGTTGACGCTTAAATACCCGGCCATCACCTTACCACCGGTGTTTCGCATGCCGTCTATGAGGAAGCACCAAGTCGAACCCAGCGCCCCGATGAAAAAGTCAGCATCCGACGCCATCAAGAAATTCACAAGCGGGTAGTTCGTGCTCGTCTCTCTCCCAAGGCTCGCCTCGTAATCAGCCATCGTGATGTTGCCTACTTGTCGCCTCACGTCCGTGTAGTAGAAGTTCCAGCTCGCATATGATTTCGACTTATCAATGACTTCCTGGAGGCGACGGGTACATTCCAATCATAAAGATACTCGATGTCGATGGTAATTCACAATTCATTGTTCAAGCTCGCAAACGATGAATGTTGCGAGAAAGAATATCAGACGACAGAAAAGAGGAACGTGTGTGAAATAGGAAAATAACCTGCATCTCTGTGGAAAGCCATATGCTGTTGAGGTGCGGAAACCGCTTCCTTATGCGGTTGGCGAGGTGCACGTACTCTTCGAATCCGACCACCTTCATTTCACACGCCTTGTCGCCCATCCTCACATGCATGCTGAGAAGTGGCCAAGGAATCCACGGTCTGTGATTGGACCAAACAAACTTTTCGATGTCAGACACAGGCTTTTCCGCGGCTTCCTGCAATAGAAGATTTCTCATGAGATGACAAGTTAAAGACGATCGATTTCCCGCGGCAGGAGCACTTGAACCAACAACACAAACCTGTGGCCATTTTTCAGGTAGACCTGTGAGGACAATCTTTGCCGCTTCCGCTCCAAAAGCAGCATGGCGTGCCGTATTCATCAAGCCACATGTGTACTCCGTTTGAAACCTCATCAAGTAGCGCACCGCCTGAAAAATACTGTTAGTATCCATCGCAAAGAATCACAGAACTGAGCTTAAAATAAATGTCGGAACAGAATGCAATCATCGTTTACGCGTGACGCTGCTTATTCTTATGACTCTTTTCTATAATGAAACTGGGGAAACTCAAAAAGCTTTTGATGCTTGTAGCAAAGTATTCTTGTACCTGTGCTCGCCACCATCTTCTGTCCATTTTGCGATGACGTGAAATTAAACTTCCATTAATTTCAGTCGTTGGCTGCAGGTAAGTCCAAGGATCCCCCCATAACCTGAATTAGAATTCTAATTTAAATGAACAGATTGCAACAGTAGCGGGTTGAATGTCGCTGATTGCTAACTGAGCTTGACTGAAAAAAAGGTTTCGGCGGAGTTAAATTACTTAGGTATTTGGCCCGCCCATATATGCTTCGAACTGTAATTTTGTTTTGCAGTGACAATTCCACTTTTCCACGCATCATGACTTCCAATCAGCTCAAGTGCACGGTCTCGGCATTCCTGGGATGTTTCAGGGAGGAAGTAGCATGACCAGCTCAAGCGCGCTGATCCTGCGAAGGACAATTTAAGACTTGTCAATTGGGAAATCTTGAGCTTCTACGAATAGCTACAATTAGCCACACGAAAGTACTAGTTCATACCCTCACAACCATCGTGGTCAGCTCTGTTATAGTAGTTAGTGACGAGGACCCGTTTCTCCTGGACAGCAATGGCAAGAAGCCCACACATTCCGGCTATTTGAGCTCCAATACCAAATCCAGGCAGTCTCTCCCAGTCCGCCACAAGGAACCTCACGCGAGGATCACTGCAGTTCGAAGGATGCTGATGGATCCATAAGTCGCGTTGAACTTTTCTCGTGAGAGGATAGTTTTCTTGATCTGACCCAGTGATCTGCGAATGCTCCCCCGGATTAGATCAATGGAAACACAGAGACAAACATTTTATATGTTATCCCTACCAAAGCACACTGATTCATTTTTTTTACTCAAGAGCAACAGATTCAAGAAATGGCACAAACTTGGTGCCCCAACATGATGATTTAGTCAACATCGCTCGCTATTAGCTAAGCGGTGTCATCTTTTTGCACAATTTCGTATCACTATTGCACGATGTGCCAAAAGAAAAATCTTTGGAGGATTTAAAAAATGAAGAAGCATACCCAAGGAGGATAAGAACCTTCAGAAATTTCTTGGCGCCTGAATTTCTTCAGTTGCTCGTCATTTATCGATGCCGAATGCATATCTAATAATCCCTTCCAACTAGTCCACGGAGGAAATATCTCATTCTCAGTGTAGCTGTCGAGTCGCTTGTTTACTTGAGCGCTCGATTTGCAGTCCTCCAAATGAGGAGCGGATGGTACTGTGGATCTGCTTAGTCCTAATTTACGCAATTCCTCTCTTCCATCCGCAGGTTCTTTTAGTAAAGCACTCCAAGCTGAATATAGCAAAGAGACTCGCTCTCTGTCTTGATGCTCTTTGCTTGGCACTGAATCGACATTTCGCTCTGGCCTTTTCAGATCCAAATCTTGATCTGACCTTGTGAAGATATCTGCAATGTATAGTCAAAAGAATTGATTGAGCTCCCCAAAAAAGAATTGGACCAATGGAATTTGTGTCGCCATAGCATATGCCAGTAAATTAGCCGATTTACTGCAATTTATCAGGGAAATCTTAAGCCAGCAACTCGCGCACGCCATCACAGAAGATAAAATTTATTCGAACGATCACTTTCGCTTCATTTCTCTTCACACTCACCCTGCTCATTGCAAAATACATTTTGACGCGGAAGGTCTGCGTAACGGGCGAGAGAACCATATCCAATACCTGTCGAAATCTCCCAGAAGAATCATGAACTGAATTATTTGTATACCAAGTTATTTTGCATCTCCAGTCAGGTCAAAGTCTAAGGTCAATAGACAAAATGACTTGAAGAAGTAAAGCTAAAAGGTTCAAGTTGCTTCGTCGACACTACTCCGTCATTCCCAAATCTGACTTTTCATCTGTTTTCCACCTTAATCTTCACTCTATCTATGTCGACATATATCCCTGAAAACCATGGAACTTTCAGACATATAAGTAGTGCAAACAAGGTTTTTGTTTCCTTAAAGTAAGATATAAACTAATACATTGCAGAAATTTCATGTAACACATGAAATTTTTACGACTTCATCATCCTCAGCAGAATATTATCAGGAGCCAAGTTGTTATATCTTCAGAAATCAGATGATCAACGTAGCATCGCATATAATGGACGACAACCAATCATCAAAGCACACGAACAGAAAAAGCAAATGAAATGATGAAGAAAGACAAAATTCAAGACTCACTGATGATGTTCGAGCTTGAATTCCCCTGGGAAATCCCCAACGAAACTGTAGACAACGAGACCCTGCTGAACCCAGATGCTCCAAAAGAAGTGACAGAAGCCAGGAACAGAGTGGTGAGACACACTCCGCAGAGAAAACCCACCACGCAGACTTGGCATGGAAACGAGCTTCCCATCTGCAGAGCTTTCTGCGAAACCACTCTCTCAATTGCCTTCTGATTCGACTGAGCTTCCATTTTCTTCCCAATTATCTATCGAAACTGAAGAACACGAGGACCCAAAGCAAACAATAACAGCTTCACCGATAATGTCATTGACTGTCAGCCCCCCAACTTCTTTACAATAATCACATGAACGAAACTCCCACCATTATCTTTTTCGTTATTTTCTGGTGCTTTTAGCTTCGAGGCCAACTAATTCCTCGTGGTCAGCAGAAATGCCTTCATGGGTGTCAACAGAAAATTTCCAAAGGCGTAGCTTTCAGCCACAGCCATCCTATCCCTGTAGAGACCTCGATAGGGTGTTGTTGTTGAGTGGTCCTCTTCGATGCTCCTATCAACTGCGAAAAAATAATACAAGAAAATTAATGGAGACATAG
The DNA here is from genome assembly GCA_001662345.2 of Metrosideros polymorpha var. glaberrima. Classification (NCBI taxonomy): domain Eukaryota; kingdom Viridiplantae; phylum Streptophyta; class Magnoliopsida; order Myrtales; family Myrtaceae; genus Metrosideros; species Metrosideros polymorpha. The sequence goes on along the minus strand of BCNH02000002.1, from coordinate 25,035,849 downwards.
ACAGAACGTCCCAAGGAAAACGAAATGGACGGCCACCAGAAGACAAAGGATAAAATAACCAAAGCAATTCGAGAGGGAGGCTTCAGCAGCACGTATAGAAAACAGAGGTTCAAATACTCTCAACAATTCACATTCTCACAAGAAAAAAAGAAAGAAAAAAAGAAGAAGAAGAAATATCACCCATGATCATGAAAATTTAGGAGATGAACCAACCAAGAAGCAGAGCTCAGATTTTTCGAGATTCGCGTGATTCCCATTTGAATTTCTAAAGAGAAACGACCGTCCCTTCAATATAGCAAAGATAATTCAGCTGCTGCATTTCAAAAGTGGAAGAACAGATGTAAAGTTTAATCCATTGTTGTTCAAGTAAGCAAAGGCTCGACCTTTTTAGCAGAAGAAACGCAAATGAGCTTCCTTTAGCACCAGCTGCTCAAGATAAGCATCCCAAAAAGGAAGAAGAAGAAGACGAAGAAGCAGAGAGCTCACAACAAGTAAAGAGATAGAACCCAAAGACGGCAGGCGCTCAAATTTGTCCCCCACGAAGTGGAATATGCAGGAGGATCAGAGAGAGCAGGAGTGTCGGAAAAGAGACTTCGGGAAGAGGACACAAATTTTATCTCTTTCCTTCTAATTTTTTTTCTCTTTTTTTTTTAATTTCGAATTTTCAGGTTCTGAAGAAAGAAACAGACATGTCTGGGACTGACCGCAATAGCAACAGAGATGCAACTGCGTCAGTGGGACGCGGGGGTACACTTGGAGCAGTCTCCACCTGGGACCTCAAACTCCCTCGAAGCAGAGCAAAGGCGTGCTAACAAAAAGGAAAAAGGAAAGAAATGATAACGAAGAGATTTTATTTGGGGCAGGTGAGCACGGATTCTCTCAACCTGGGTCCCAGGTTTAAATTTGCTTCATCGTCAAAACAGCTGTTCCTTCCTTCCTTCCTCTCTTGGGCAAAATCTACTGGTGATCAGATATTTGGGATATGTTCATAATAAGTCCTAAAACTTATAAGAAAAGTACATTTCAATCTTAAAATTTGTAAAAAATTCAAACAAATTCTAAAACTTATAAGGAAAGTGCTTTTGAATCTTAAAATTTACAAAAAGTTTAAACAAGTCATAAAATTTATCACAAAAATGCAAATAAATCTTAAAAATTTCAAAAAATACAATTTTCAAAATAGACTTGATTTGATCAATATAACAAGTTTTAGGACTTAATTGCGCTTTTTGAAAATTTTAGAACTCGAATGTATTTTTGTGGCAAGTTTTAAGATTTATTTGAACTTTTTGCAAGTTTTATTACTCAAACGCACTTTCTTTACAAGTTTTAAGACTTGTCTGAATATATCCCTAGACTTTTTAATCATCTTCAAGTGAGAATTATTTTGAGACACTTTTTCCTATTATTGTATAGGTGGATGGGCACGGAGATTCCGTTATCGGAAAATTCATGAAACACCCTGTAAGCTTCAAGAACCAATTGTCGATTGAGTATAGGCTTTGGCCTCGCGCAATTGCTCCTTATCTAGAATAGTTTGCACCCAAATTGCTCACTCCTTAATCATCATAATTTTGAAAAAGTGGTTTTATAGCATAAAATTTATTGGTGATATTAGAAGGATAGTGTATTGAAAATGATGAAATCTTTAGATTTTTTTACAGTTAATGTAGATATTTATTAGACAAAATCCTTGTTAAAGAGAGAGAAAGTGCAAGAAAAAGCGGTGGAGCAGGAGATTTCATTGGTTTCAGCTTGTAGCGGTGATGATGGGGATGGTGGGTGGGAGTTGGCCAAAAAGAAGATGGTGACGTGTACGCGAATAAGCGACTTGGCGTACCAAGAGATGGTGACACGTGTCCTTCGTGACTTTGTCCCCTACCCGAGGTTGTTTCTCGCGACTTCGGGTTTTCAGTGTAACTATTGCTCTTTTTCTTTCTTCTTTTCTTCTTTTTTTTTTTCCTCCTATTTTTACAATATTTTTTTAATATTTGATAATACGTATACCCCGGTTCATCCGGTTTCCAAGAGCTTGGAGTTCATCGACGCGTTATAGCCGTACGATTAGCGCGGCGAAAAATGGGAACCTCGTTCGATACTCTTAACCGTCGTGGCCCCTGTCTCGGGATCCTGACCGCTTAGTGAGGTTACCGGTGAGCTGTACAAGTCGGCTAATCTTCATAAACAGATTATCTACTTGTGTGTCTAGACTGCTCGTATTTATGACTGTTTTTTTAGAGTACTTGACGTCTCCAATTTCTAATATGATGTCGACAGATTGATCAGATGTAATCATTGTCATTTTTTACAAGAATGCCGAAAGCGAATTTGAGCCCAGCCTTTCGAACGAGGGATGACGAAATCATCCATATAAAACACGATGTTATTCTCGACACGACATGAGAACGTAATTCGAGCACAATATCGAAATATTAAAAGAAACTCGAACTCGATGTGATATGATATGGCCAGCTTAAAATTAAGACGAACCGAAATATGTTAACCCATTATTCTACTCGCGTCGAAATAGATGAATAGGGATACTAATAACCAATACACATACATTGATGTGATGAAAATTGCTACCCCGCATTGAAAACGTAGTCGGCCCGTTATCTTTTTAAAACAACAATCGATATATTTCTAATTAGATATATTTAATAAGATTGAGTTTGGTTCAGTATTCTTAAAGAGCTTTCGGCCACTAAAGCTCCTTGAGGAAATACTGAGATATTTGACAAATAATTTTCGATCAAATTCCGACCTTACGAATGTTGAAAGCTTAATATTGAAGAGACCAGTATTAAGCTTTTAGCATTCACAAAGTTGAATTGAACCCATCTTAAGTATTTCGAGAGCCATCAACAATAAAAGTCTAATTTCCTAACGCACGGTAGAAATGATGATTTTTATATGATAATTTCTACTTAAGGATGATGTGAGGGGATATGGGATGAGCATGGTCAATGCAATAATG
>BCNH02000002.1:24969163-25032297 GCA_001662345.2 Metrosideros polymorpha var. glaberrima | reverse complement strand
GGTTTTTTTTTTTTTTTTTCATTTTTAGTTAAGAAAAATGTGGAACAATAGATAGTTTACACGTTATGGACATCAATCCACCAATCAAAAAACTGATTTGAGGAAAACATGGTCTTTTTCGATATAATTCCATCATCTAACATGCGAAAGATGACGGCACCAATTTCAACACTCGAGTCGCCTTCATGATTATATACACACATATATATGTATGTATCATACGAGAGATTGATTACCTATGAGTCATGAAAAAAGTGTCTATACTCAAAAAACCAAAAGGTGAAGGAGGCGCACATGGGGAAGAAGGGGGATTGTGACACCGAGGCACTATGCTGTTTTCCCCTTTAAGAACTTAGTCTCGTGACTTTGAGACAGAATTTACTTGTGTTACTCTTGGTCCTCGTGTCTCAATGCCATTGTCCACAGTCACACACCAACACCCATGTACCGTTGTTCCAAATCTCGCAAATGCCAAACTTCCATTTCGTAAATCTTTCGCAAATTACGCCAAAAAAGATGAAAAGAACACAAGATATAAGCCACAAAATCATCTTTTATAGTCATTCGACGTATATTTGGCGACAACAAAAGCAAAATAGTGCAAAAGAAATGCATCAAAGAAGACAAAATTTATATATTGTGAGTAACATAATCCACAAAATAGATGCACAAGAACCAAATTGCGTACGATTCTTTATTCGGTTCTCGGTTCGGTTCCTATAGGAATCGAGAACTTACCCGAAACCGACAGTTCTTAAAAAAAATGGATTCGGGAACCGGACCCTCACACATTGGAACCTAGATACGGCGGTCCGATTCCCGATTCTCGATTTTACTCAAAATCATGCTCACCCCTAGGATTTGATGCCATAGAGGCTTGATTTGAAAACATGTGAAAGCAGAAGCGCTCGACCAGACAAATTAAGCGCACGTAAACTAAGAAAGTCGTCCACTCAATGGATCCAAATATAAAATACGCATCTGGCTAAAAAGAATTGAATATTACATCGATCATCCTAAATAAAAAATGGGTTTGGTACTCGATATATGATTTTTCAATTGAAAATTAAAAAAAAAAATTTGTGTGGTGGTGTCGAATGGTGGCATTGAGCATCTCAATGACAGCTTGGAACTTGACTTCTTTAGCTAATTTCTTTAAGTCCGCGCAACCTACACATTAATAATAGTCTACACTTAACCGGTTCACAGCGTCTATAAAATGATTAATGGGCGGCTTTTTGCACTTGTGCTCTTGAATTATATATATAAATAACACATGTAACTTCACCAGAAATGAACTTTTGTTGCTCAACGTGCAAAGTCATGCGGAAAACTAGCCGAATCATCCAGGACGTTTTATACTCTGAGAGCCCCACCTAATTCACTAGAAATTCACATAAAATATTGGACTTAAGCGATGCTTTCCCTCCTAATTAAATCTTGGCGAAGTGATTTTTTTATCGTCCAACGAACGACTGCAAAAAAAATAATTTAATAAATATGCCGTAATATAAATAAATTTGAGCATCTTTAGCTCTTTTCGAAATGGAGTATCGCGATTGCCAAGTAGCAGTCAATTTCCCACCATACTCACAAGATGTTGATAATCATTATTATTATTGACTTTTGACTTTTGACTTCGGTGTGCCATGGATGTGAAGTTATGAATCAAGTATATTTATTTATGCAAATTGCAACAGGAATATTGGTCGATCTCTGATCCTCATGCCTACGCATTACCATGCATGCTAAAGCTAGTATACTATAAATGTAACACGTCGGTAGGTAGTACGGTAGTAGCAAAATTATATTGTCAATGTAAATACTATGATATTATTACTTTGGTATGGTCTCAGCAACTATTCTATTGTTTCCGTATTCATAAATAATTATGTTTCATGACGAAGCTCCCATTCAAAAAGTTTAATAAACGAAAATATATGATTGATTATTGAATTTCCTCGCGAGAGTTAATTTTATCAAGTCCTAGAAATGAGAAAGAGAAAGAACCTGGATATGGATCCTTCATCCTGCACAATATTCCTTCTGGTGTCTCTATAAATTTCAACTGTGAATTAAGCAAATGAGGATATTATCTATGGTTGAGACTTGCCGAGGCATCGACAATGAGAGGAGCAACGTATGGGATGCAAGATCTTCGCCTGTCTAGCAAAGGGGGTCGTCTAGCAATGCAAGGCTCCTCGAAAGAGCAAGGTCTACCACTGTCATTGGCCGTGTGACCCTCAACAGTTGGTGGCTGGGATCACCAACCCTTGCATGAGGTCGTCAGTCATCTCTCCCCTACGAGACAATTACAAAAAATGTCCTAAATCTGTTGGACTTGTTTCAATTAAGTCAAAAATCTTTTAATTGTGCTAATTTAATCCTAAACATTTTTACATTTTACTAATTGAGTCAATCTACCAATTTGGCCAAAATCACTGACGTGGATATGGACGTTGGCCGTCCTACGTGGCAAGATCAAAGTTGATGTGGACTTTTATTAAAATAATATTTTGAATTTTTATATTTTTTTCTTTTCTTCCCTTTGCTTTTTTTTTTACTGAAGGTTGGTGAGGGATGCCAACCAACCGTCGCTGGCCATTGGGCAAAGGTTCGCAAGCCCTCACTATGGCCAGCAAGGGAGTTGCGGCCCTTGCCCTCGCTAGCCAAAGCGAGGGTGCGAGGAGCCTCGCCCAAATTTGACGAGGGCCGCAACACAATCGCCAGATTTGGGCCAGGCGAGGGTAAAGAGAAGAAAAGAAAAAATATAAAAAACCATAATAATATAAAAAGTTTAAAAAATTATTTAAAATGTTAATGTTAATGCCAATCGTGCTACCTATGACGACAGACATCCACGTCAGTGATTTCTGGACAAAATTGACCGAACAAACTCACTTGGCAAAACATGAAAAGGTTTAAGACTATATCGGCATAATTAAAAGGTTTAAAATTGAATTTGTACTAGTGCAATAAATGTATGACTTTTTTGGTAATTTCTCCTTCCTCTGCGGGCCATCTCCGGTCGTGCGACGACTTTGCCCTCTTGTCCTCAGCATAAGTCTAAGGACCCATATCCCTCTCCACAACACACAAGGATGTCAAATCTAAAGTACTATTCTCGGCAATTTCCCATGACTCGCATGTGACTCACCTTGATAAAGCAATAGACATTGAGGGGGGGACAGAGCAATCTATACAACAATCTCTGAGCGGCCTCAATGTTTCATCATATAAAGAGAATTAGGTGCTTCTGTTTCGGGGGCCGAAAACGATTATTGGATAATGACTTCTTTTAGCCTTTAGAAAGGGATGGGAGGGAAAAGACAACATATGACAACCTGGCCGGAACGTGATATGTTGTACTGACTAATTAAATTAATGTTGCGTTAAATTATCAAGCTTCATCTTTAGAAATATATAAACTCACGGAAACACCGATATTCAAGAAATAATGATATTCTAGCTCAAAAGTGAGACTTTGTTATGGCGATACGAAATCTCCTATATGAATAAGCAGAATTTCTAGCATTCCATTTGAAAACAAAAAACAGAAAAAAGTTTCATATGGGTAAATTTCTAAAGACGTTTGTAAGTTTCAAATAATGTTAACCGAGAAAAAAAAAAAAGTGACTCTTATAAGGAAGTACCCACCTTCATTTGAGTTAGCTATCAATTTTTCTCTTAGTAGTTACCAATTTATTTCGGGTTACAAACTCTTATTTGAGTCACTTATCATAAGTCTTTGGATCAATTGTGAATTACCGATCTTTTTAAGCTCCGAACAAGTAGGATTCCGAGCGCAAAGAACTTTCGGTCGAAGGAATTCAAAAGTACAAAGCTTACTAAACTTGAATCTGCTTATTCAACCGAAATGCTTCCGTAGGAAGAATACATCGAGTTCTGTTCATGGCAATCTCATGTGATTAGAATTTAGAATGTGATTGTCTGGGCCCTCGATTTCATTCATTTAAAACGTAGGCTGCCATTGAAAAGGACTTTAGGGAAGAAAAGTCAATACGACGACGTACATCTTGGGAACATTATATTATTATTCGGGTCCGTCGTCCGTAGGAAGTTTTTATTGAGATGGGACACCAAAACAAATACCATCCGTGAACTCTCATCATGTTCGCTACAATAATTTCGTGGGATGTTCACTGTACAACATTGACTCCGTGATGACTCCACCCGGTCTGAATTATCGTCGTTTCGAAATGGATCTCAGCCGATCCGATTCAGATGCAGTAGAGATGAAGAAATTCATCCCTCAGGGGCGTCCAAACCGAATCGAAAAATTGAGCCGAAATCAAAATCGATATCGAACCGAAATTTCGTGCATTTTCGATTTAATTTGGTTTATGGTTTTGATGATAGAAAATTAACCATTCTTTTTTTTTTTTTTTTCAGTTTGTATTATTTTGGTTCGGTTCGATTCGGTTCCGAAATTCTTAACAAAAATTGAATGTTCAACTTAAAATCTCTCTTCTTTCTCACCTCTCTCAAAATTATCGTGAACCTCAATTTTTGTCTCTCTTCTCCGTTTCAAAACCAAAAGCCCGAATCAATCCAAAATTTCAGTTCGGTTTGTATGCTCAACCTATCAATTCGGTTCGAATTTTTAGAACACCCGAATCGAAACGAACTGCTGACACCCTAACGTCTCACTTGGGTGCACATTCTAAATTGCTCTTGCCGATATTCCTCAGCTCTCTGTTTATTTAGGTTGCTCTTGCTTCGGTACACTCTCTCTCTTTCTCTCTCTCTCTCTGGTTCACGGTTCTCATTGTTTTATCACTTTGTTCTTTCTTTTTATACATCGAGTGATGAGTCCTGTTCTTTGTTCAGCTTCCTTCGAACCCATTTATTTAAGCAAATAATAGGAGGCAAGAAGAACAAAAGAGGGAGGCAAAAGGAATTTATAGAAATTAAAGCAGAAATTACTTGTTAGGCATTTGCTAATCTCCGTTGAATTGAATCTTTGTCTCGAAACAAGAAGCAAAAAGATCTCAAGAAAGAGATAGAACCCAAAAATGGCGGGAAGAAAATCATAAAATGCACGAGTGTCAAAATTGTTAGGATGCATATGTAAGTTGTCATTGAAAAGTCTCACATCAAAAAATTGATGTGATGATGGACAGTTAATATATCTATCCTCGTTGGCTCATAATTTATTGGCTTAAATTTTTAAATGAAGATAAGTCCAAACGAGTTCGGACTTGAGTTTTTTATTGGTTATCTCTACCGTGAAAGTATCGAGTTTCTATTATGTGCTCCCAACGAATGGTATTAGAGCCTATAATAGATTGGTGGCTCCCCAATCTGTTTCAAAATAAGGATATCGAGCTTCTGTTGTGCCTAGGTTTCTTTTTGGTAATCTCTCTCTTCGTACGAGGATATCGAGCTTTGGGTCGCGTTTCTAACAAGAGTAGAGATTTTGGGAGAAGGACCCAAAAATCTGTATTATCATACTCTCGAGAAACAAACAGACATGTCTTGACTGACTGCATCTGTTGGGTGTGTTGTCCACTTGGAGCAGTCTCCTCCTGGGAAAAAAGAAATGATAATGAGGAGATGTAATTTGGTGCAGGTGAGCATGAATTCTCGCAATCGCGGACCCAGGTTGTGCTTGCTACGTCGTCGAAACAGCTGTTCCTTCCTTCCTCGCTTTGGCAAAAGCTGATGCCGATTTGATTTATAGCACAATATTTATCAATAATATTAGAGAGATGGTGCATTGAAAATGATAAATTCTTTGATTTTATAATTAATGTAGATATTTTTCGACAGATTCCTTAATTTTTTTTTCATTTTTTGCCGAAGCCAAAATCCTTATTAAAGAGAGAGAAAGTGCAAGAAAAAGCGGTGAAGAAGGAGATTTTCATTGGCTTCAGCTTGGAGTGGTGATGAATGATGATGGGGATGGGATGGACAGGGCTTGGCCAAAAAGAAGATGGTGACGTGTACGTGAAAAAGCGACTTGGCTTACCAAGAGATGGTGACACGTGTCCTCTGTGACTTCGTCTTCTAGCCGAGGTTGTTTCTCGCGACTCTCGGGTTTTAAGTGTAACTGTTTCTCTTTTTCTTTTCCTATTCCTCCTATTTTTTTACAATTTATCTTAATATTTGATAATACGTATCTCCCGGTCCACCCGGTTCACAAGGGCTTGGAATTCATCGACTTGTTATAGCCGCACCATTTGCGCGGCAAAAAATGTGAATCTTGTTCGGTACTCTAACCGCCGAGGCCCATGTCTTGTAATTCTAACCGCTTAGTAAGGTAACCGGTGAGTTGTGAGGGTCCACTAATATTCAGGAACGGATTATCTACTTATGTCTAGATCGAATTTATTTTATAACTTTTTTCTCTAAATTTTCGAATATCATAAATCAAACTTTTCCATAGAATACTAATCATATGCTAAAATAATGTCCGACAGATTAGTCAAATGTAATCTTTTTTGTCAAAGCGAAAAAAAAAATCTCAATTCAGCCTTTTGAATTGGGGACACCAAATAATCCAGAGGAAATAACATGTATTTCTCGATGGGACGTGAGGACCTGACTTGAGCAGAGTGTCAAATTATTGAAAGTAACCCGAACTTAATGCGATACGACAGGGCTAGATCGAAATCGGGACGAATTTGAATATTTTAACCCGTCATTTTACTCGCGTCGAAATATATGAATAGAGATACCGATAACCAATACAAATACATTAATGCAATGAGAATTGCTACCCCCACTGTGAAAACATAAACTACTTGTTATTTGTTTTAAACAACAATCGATGTATTTTCTAATTAGATATACTTAACAGGTATTTCGAGGGGCCTCAACAGTAAAAGTCTAAACTGATACACCTGTTAACTTTTACATGTTATTCAACTTAGCAATTTAACGATAATATTTAATTGAAACTAATGAAGGATAAATTTATCACAAGTGTATCAATTTATAATTTTTTATGATCAAAATATTAATTTCTGATAAGTTTATCACGAAAGTACTAATTTTAGATTTTTTGTGATATTAATCTTAAAAATAATCTTGAGCATCTTTTAACTCTTTTCAAAACGTAATATGGCGATAGCCAAAGTAGCAGTCAGTGTCCTGCCGTACCCATGCACGGCTCATAATGATTATTATTCGACTTTTGACTTGGCTGTGTCATTGATGTGAAGTTATGAGTCTAGAATATCTATTTATCTCTTTGTTCATTGTCATGCAATGTGTTAAAAAAACCGAAATTGATATCTTTATGCATATTGCAACGGGAATATTTATAAAAAAAATCATAAATCTATTACATTTTTACCAATTTAGTTTTAAATTTTGTAAGTTTATCAATTAAGTCATAAAACTTTTGCATTTATGTCGATTCAGTCTTTTTGGCCAGGCGGCGCTGACGTGGCGTTACCGACATTGACATGAATAATTTTTAATTTTTTTTTCAATTTTTTTTTCCTCATTCTTCTTTCTCCAGTCGGTTGAAGGAAGAAGAAGGCTGGCGATCGCCAGCCAAGGGCGAAGCACACCCAATGATGGTGAGGGCGAGCCTTGCCCTTGTGGCCATGGACGACAAGGTCGAGCCTTGCCCTCGCCCTTGCCATCGTTGGGGATGCTTCGCCTGAGGTCGACTCGCTGGCCTTCTTCTTCCTTCAGCCGGCTAGAGGAAGAAGGAGGAAAGAATAAAAGAAAAATTTGAAAAACAATAAAATATTATTAAATGTTGTCCACATCAATGTTGGTGACGCCACATTAGCGTCGATCGGCCAAAAGGATTGAATTGGTACAAAAGCAAAAGGTTTATGACTCAATTGACAAACTTAAAAGGTTTAGGATTGAATTGGTAAAAATACAATAAGTTTATGACTTTTTTGATAATTTTTCCCATTATCGTGCATGCCAAAGAAAATATCTTGCCAATATGCTACATTAGCTGTGATGAATGAGTGATTGAAAATTTTCTAATTCAAAAGGGAGAAATAGAAAACAACAAAACTAACGAAAAGTTTAGTCTGATGTAAATGTAATGAGTTGGTACGCAATAGCAAAACTACATCGTCAATATAAATACTAGTCAATGTAGATACTATGTAAGAGAGAACCTGGACCTGGATCCTCCACACTGCACGGTTCTCCTTATGATGTCTCAAAATTTCGATCACGAATTAATAAGAAATGAGGATTTTATCTACGGTTGAGACTTGCTAGGGCATCAACATTGATGGGAGCAAAGCAACGTATGGGATATGACATCTCTGCACTGTAGTTGTCCGTGCGACCCTCGCCAGTTGGTGGCTAACCCTCGCGTGACGTGGTCGGCCATCTCTCACCCAAAAGGCCACTTGCCACGGTTCGACGACCGTGCTCTCTTGTCCTCAACATAAGTCTAGGGACCCATATGCCTATACAACCATAGGCATGTCTAATCGAAAGTTCCGTTCTCGGCAATTTCCCATGACTCGCTTTGATAAACATTAGACATTGAGGGGGGGACAGAGCAATCTATGCAGCAATCTCTCAGCGGCCTTAATGTTTCCCCATAAAGAGAATTGGGTGCTCCTGTTTCGGGCCGAAAACAATTATTGGATAATGACTTAATTTAGCCATTAGAAAAGGGATGGGAGGGAAAAGACAACACATGACAACCTGGCCGGAACGTGAAATGTAGCACTGAGTAATTAAATTATTGTTGCAGTATATAATCAAGCTCCTTCTTTAGAAATGTATAAATTAATTTGTGGGGGAATGCATCCCAAGAGCTTTTTGTAGCACGTTAATAGAAATGGGACCATATGATAAATCATTGTACATGACTTTACAGGAGCAAAGTATGATGCCGGATTTCGTTTTTTTTTTTTTTTTTTGGGGACTTAATCGATACAAGGCCGGCGGCCCTTATGGATGCAACCGGCGCAATTAAGGATGGGGAAATGTTCCATCACGTCACTGAAAAAATCACATTAATAAATTCACGGAAACACCAATATTCAAGAGATAATGATATTCTAGCTCGAGGACGAGACTTTGTTCTAGGCGGTATGAAATCTCCTGTATGAATAAGCAGAATTCGAGCATTCCATTTGAAAAAACAGAAAACAGAAAAAAGTTTCATGTAGGTAAATTTCTGGAAACGTTTGTAAGTTTTTAATAATGTTAACCGAGAAAAAAAAAAGTGACAGGTAACTGTCATCAACTCTTGTAAGGAAGTACTCAATTTTATTTTGAGTTATCTATCAACTTCGCTCTTAATGAAGTTGCCAATTTATTTCAGGTTACGAACTTTTACGGGACACCAAAACAAATACCATTGTGAACTCTGATCATGTCCACTACAACAATTTTGTGGGACATTCACTGAATAACAATTGACTTCGGGATGACTCCCCCCCGGCCTGAATTATCGTCGGTTCGAAATGGATGCAGCCGATCCGATTCATCCCTCAATCTAAAACCCGCTGGTGAAGAATTGAAACTACCAGGGACCGAAACAAACCGCACCTAATTATAAGATCGAAGCACGAAACTGAACTGAGAGCTAGAACTGTAACTTGATCAGGAACACGAACAATACAATGTGAACTCGAGATAAAAAACCAAAGTAAATTTCAGCAACGTTTGGACATTCTAGCGAGCGGCATCATTTCCATTTCTAAGTCTCCCTTTAACAACCTGATTTCTCCTCCTGAATTCCCTTTTGCCTTCTTTCCAACAATTTAACGTCGACTCGATTACTCAGCCTACCAAGGTCTAGACGAACAATTTCATTAAAAAGCCCAGAGACCCAGAGAGAAACCACCGTAGTTCCACTAGGATGGTCCCAATTCCATAAGCCAACTCCCAACTCAGCCTGGATAGTGATGTCCAATACAGAAGTTCAGAAACATGGAACAGCAAATCTTGAAAGAGATGACTAATAGGAAGTCCAAAAGAGGGAAGGAGAGCGCGTCATTTTCATAGTCATGATTAATAAGAAGAAAGTGTTTCACAGACCATGCCCCCCAAGCATCGATGCCTTTATTAATCTGGATATGATCGATGTTGATATCGTCTATAAGACATGAGACGAACTCAAAGTCGTAAAAACTATGGTCACGTCACTTTCTCATTTTTTTGCCAAGGAAAAAACAAGTGAGGCAAGTGACTGGGCTTGAGTAATGTGAAAGATACTTTTGCTCGTACTAACCATGTTGTGAGCATATAATGAAGTCACGAGATGTGAAAGAAACCTCGACATATATCTCAGTCACAACTCATGGGCTGACAAAGATCAGGTAATCAAATGCTGTCAGACTGCACCTTTGCTCCAAACACCACAACAGAGGTCCTTGGTCCGATTGCAGCGTATTGTTTCCTTCATTTGACCATGGTTTCTGGCCATGTTCAGGAATATGATCATCTGCAGGGCATATGAGTATCCTACATGTCGTGGAACAGCCGCCTTATGTGGTCCACTGTTGCGGGCATCAATGTGACGGGACATCGCTTATACTGTAGCATTGTGGAAAAACCATCAATGGATAAATAAGGAAGTCAAAATCTCCGGTTCAGAATAGGAAAAGAGACATTATTCAGTCCCTAATCAGATATACACTGAAGTATATGAGCTGCTTCAGTTAAGAAGTTGGTACTGATGTCCTTTCTCTGAAAACGTGTTAGAAAAGGAACAGATACTATCTTTTCCACCCTTTTTTATCCAACAAAGGTAAAGGCAAAAGAATCCCCGTCCTTAGCTTTATGAAATAATGCAGGTTTTGCATCAATATTCATTTGAAGAGTCTCAAGAAGTTAATAGAACGGCAAAGCAGATAAAGTATTATCTATTTAGCAAATAGAAAAGACAACAAAATAGAAGAAGAAAGATAAGTTATAATTATCCTACAGGTAGTTAAACAACAATAAGTATGTCTGTTTAATAATGAAGCAGAAAGCACAGCCAACTGTGAAAGTGATTTTTACCCATGAAATAGAAACAACTTTGGATGCGCATAACAATGCGGGCCCCGGTGGGAGGCCCGCAAGCATGATGGGCTATTAGCTCAGTGGTACAGCGCCCCCCGGATAATTGCAAAGTACTAATAATCGGGAAAGGTGCCATAGTTGGCAGAATGTACAGCATAATGCTCAAGATGCTGAGGCTGTGTTTGGGAAGCATTTTGGGGAAGTCATTTGGGAAAATGCAAATATCTTTGGGTTAAAGGGGTTTTTCGAAATGCAAATGGCGTTCAGTAAAATCACACTTTCAATACAACTTTGGGTAAATGGTGTCTGGAAATATTACACTTTGCAAAACCCATTTGAGAAGAAATTTTTTTTCAGTCAAAACCTAGCATCGCCGGAGAGGCTCGCCGGCGAGCCGCCGCCAGCCTTGCCTGAGGTCTGGCGACCTCAGGCGAGGTGGCCTGAGGCCGCGCAACCCCAAGCGGCGTCGGCCTGGGTCGCGAGACCCAGGCCGAGCCTGAGGTCGCGCGGCCTCAGGCCGCCTTGCTTGAGGTCCAGCGACGCTGGCGGCAGCTCGCCGGCCCGTCGGTGGCCTCTCGCCGCAGCTGCTCTCATACCTAATGGAGAAGACAATGAACAGTAATAAGCAAGGGCAAGATCGGAAAAGAAAAGAATAAGTGAGGATATTTTGGGAAGAAGAAAAATGCACTTTACCCCCCTTTGAGCATTCCGAAAATGCTCAAATGCCCAAGGCAGCTTCCAACCTGCCTTGGGCATTCAGCATTCCAAGCCCTTGGCATTTGGCCAAGGTGGGTGCAAAATTTTTCCCAAACACCCCATATTTGGCAAAGGGGCTTTGGGTGGCCAAGGGGCTTTGGGAATGCTGTTCCCAAACGCACCTTGAGTTGATTTCACTAAAGTTGCACTAGCACGAGTTTGAAATCTTAAATAACATCAAGATTGTTGTATTAGCTAGAGAGCATCCTAAACCAACATAAGTCTCAACGATAATTTTGGACCAGTTCAACACCTCTTAAAGCTAATTGCTCGCACCATGTCCTCTATGTATACACTATGTGCTCCCTAAAAAATTCACCAAAGTCTGCATTGAATAATTATTGCTAGGATGAAAGCAGCTCACCTGCGAAACATACTTGAAAACGCATGCATAGCAGAAGACAAACCCAGAGACAGTAACTGCAGATGGATTTGCACGCTTCTGGGAGCACAAAGGGCATAAAGTTTTGTCTGGTGGCAGTGGAATCCCTTCTTTTGCAACCTGCTCAAATGATGCTTGATTCTTGAATCATATAGCCTCTTTGAAAACTTCTCTGCTGTTATAACACAGCCATGCATGACAATAAATTGAGGATTGTTGTTGAGGGATGAAAGAGGTGTCCCAGAGCCAGAGCTAGATCATTGTCACTAGTTTAGCCAGAAACACGAAATTGTCTTTATCCTATTCTTTTTCAGTTATGACACTTGATAACAGAAATTCTCTAGTCATTTGAAGCAAGCAATCACTTGTGTTTGTGTCAGGAGAGAGAGAGAGAGAGAGAGAGAGAGAGAGAGAGAGAGAGAGTTGTCACCTTTGGAGGTGGAGGTGGTGGTGGTGGAGGGTACACAGTTGGAGCTGACATTCTCTCCTCAGCAGATTGGTACCACCACTCCATCATCTACTAAATTTCAAACATCAGCAAAGTTCCACATTTTCATCATACAGATGCATTCACTTCTAGAAGAAATAGACAAAATTGGGCTCCAGGATTACAACAAACAATTCAATAACCACCTCAGACGCAGATATCACAAAGGGGAACTAGTAACTCATACTTTGTCAGTGCAACTGTTTGCAGTAGATTTGTAAACAAAATAAGTAGTAAATGTGGGACTCACCTTAAAGAAGAATACGGCTGCAATTAATCCAGTCTGTGCATAGTCAAGCACTGTATACGTACAGGAGAGCAAGGCACCTTGCACTGCCTGTTAGGAGAAATAAGATAAGTGAATTACAAGTCAAATTACTGAGACATTTATAGTACATTTTACATGAGCAAAAAGTGCTTCCTGGCAAATATTTTGGCTCATTTAACTGTGTGATCAAAGGGAAAATTACTTAGTGTTATCAAATCTTTAAAAAGAAGAGGAGAGACCCAACCACTTTTGGACAACCCAGCACTTCCATGTGAACATGCAAAGCTTGATACTTTGAGAAAGTGTATACAAAAAGCAACATCTACCAATTCAACTAACGAGACAGATCTGTACCTTCAACCATGGAGGACCATGAAGTCTCTCACGTTCTTGATTTCGTATCTTCGAAATTCTTGATGAAGTATCCATCTAGATTGGCATAAGAAAGTGTAGATTGATACCTTCTAAAAGTAAATTCAAGCAAAGGAAAAAGGACTATTCAATAAGACATGCACAGCTTAGACATGTATTATACTGATTCTGCAACACGGTCAAAAAAGATTTGGCTATTGCGTATTCATTTTGAACTTCAGCATAAGCTTGATCAATAGCAATTAGTACAAAGGGCCTACCATAGGTCTACACAGCATATTCAGCACTGCTAAGTCTAAAAGTCAGAATCGTTATCTTCATTCACACTACTCATTCCAGCACCACATTGAATTAAATAGACAGTCTTGCTTAGCAAGTTATGCACAAGCACCAAGTCTAACAGTACCTTCAAATGCCCAATGAAGTTTATAAGCAAGTAAAATGGCTGCTCAAACAGACTCACCCCATCTTCACATCAACACCAATAATACAATTAAAAAATGAGAAAAATTTCATACCTTGGGCAAAGAGAGATGCACATAAATGAGATAAAACTTGGAACCTTATGCTAGGAAACATGGAAAGATAAATAAATAAATAAAAGCCGTATTTTCACTAAGCAAAAGAAACCAGAGAGACTGGTAAAATGATGAAAAAAGAAAGTAACTCAAAGCCACAAATCTACTGCATTTCAAACTGATTTTGCATTTACCAGCCCTCTTTCCTTTCAGCTTTACCTAATTAAAAGAAAAGTACTAGCAGATTTAATAACAGGTGATACGCTAATTTGACAATAAAAATTCTCTGAAGTGAACCTAACCAGCTCTTGCCCAGTAGCTCGACAAACTTGAACATTAAGTGCATGCAAGCCCAGAGAATAGAACCCAGTGGCATCCAATAGATACAACAGTTGATAGGCAAACGACAATCCTGCATAGTCAGAAGGTGGCTAGCTTCAATTTGAGAATTCCAAGCATAATTAGTTCCACGATATTCTAATTACTAAAGGAAATGAGTGTGCAAAAGAGAAATTAAATTTTTCTTGGTTTGTAAGAACAAGGTTAATTTTCACTGAATGCCCCCTGTTATCTTCAATAAGCACTTGTTTAGTGAATTGTGAAATTGGGAACAAAGATAGGCATAGTTCAATAATTCTTTGAGCCCAACAACCTGTGCCAAGGAGAACGACACTTTAAGATGTTAGGCATAATGTAACTCGGGGTGATGTACCTTCACAGCCAGCATGTATCCATGGGTAGCAAGCACCTACAATTTTCTGAACCCTCTTCATCAAGTGTGTTCTGACTGATTGATCTGCATTCGAAGTTCCCATTGGGACGACACTAACCTCTCCTCCAGTGATGTAGTCCAAATTATCCAAACTATCTTCTCCATGCCCCCATAAACTTGCTTGAAGTCTGGCTTCCCTTTCTTTGTTGTATATGGAATGCAATTTTGATTTAAAGTATGGCAAGACCACCTAAATCATAAATGTGTACTTCCATGTCAAAACCCAATAGTAAAGCAAAGAATAGAAAGACAAAAACCTTGCTAATTCAATACATTGCCAAAGCTCCCCTACCTAAATAACAATACCCATTTTCAGTGTTTTCCAGTAGAAAGCTGTATTGTTACTGCAGAACATGACTATACAGGTCTAAACAGAGAACACTGACTTCCTTTAGCAAGGGGACTTGTAAGCAAAACTGGAATCAGGAGGAAAAATAGTTATCCTTCTTGAGTGTAAGCCACAATCTAATTCAATAGTAATATATATATAGATATATTTTTTAGTTGAGTGAGATATCATGCTACTTGTCTTGACTCCATTCACCACGATTATAGAGAGAAAGATGAACCGAGCCTCAATAGGAACAATAAGGTTACATATATGAACATGTTGACCATAGTGCAATTATGCTGCCAACATAAGCCACAAAGAAAGGCAGTGAAGCTTATTCTGAGAGTTACATTATCTAGACGGATACATTAGATCAGATTTGTCCAAGGAAATTTAACAGCATTTAGTGGCTTAAACATAAGCTGGATGAAAGAAGCAAAAGATTGTACCAGAAACACAACAGATAGGACTTTCTGGCGCTTTTCTAACCCAGAATGATGCAATCTATCACCTGAGTTCAAAAGAGCATCATCCTTTCGCACTTTTATCTTCACTGCTCTCCTTCGTAGTCCATACAAAGATTCGGAGAATGAAGCATCTGAAGAAGAATGGAACACAAAGAATAAAGCTATAGAGAGTTCCATGATGAAAAGATGATTAATTAAACTTACAGGGTACTTCATAAAATGTCTAACTATTAAGTCCAAACCTTTTATTTTGCAGGAATTTTATTTAAACTATACACATATTTGTCCATCTCATACTTTCTTTCAGTATCTAAACAAAGCTTTTCGACGTTCACATCCCACAGAATTCTTGGTTGACCAAAGTATTAAGATGGCATGTCTCCGGAGTTTAACTATTCAGAGACACGACAGGTGAAGAATAAAGAGTAAGAACTTATCACACGCGGGTGAAAGATAACCCTTCCCATGACTTGAGAAGGTTAGCCAAAAAAAAAAACGGTTGACTCTCATGTGTGCTTCAACAAGCAAAAATTCTGTAGTTAAAAAATATCCTTGAGCAATTAATGCACATGGATGGGACTACCACCAGAGACAGACAATAGCCCACCAAATTCAATGTCATTTCCATGACAAAGGAACCAATAGTGTCAAAGAATTAGTTTAACGCTCTCCGAGTCCTCAATGCTCAATCTAGCCAGAAAAAGAAGAGAGAGAGAGAAAGAGAGAGAGAGAGAGAGAGGCCGCTAACATAATATATTTGTTTGTAGAGTCACCTGTAGTTCGCAAGCTATGACTTTCGAGAACCAGCATCAGCAGTGCAAAGAACTCATCTTCATAGTCCAATACTTTGTGAAGGAAAGGTCTTCTCAAGGCAAGTACCTGCAAATTCATCCATGAATTCCAGTACTTCATCCTATAAATTACCTCCACAAAAAGGAACAACTTCAAATCTGAGGAAACAGGAAAGACAATGGTGCCGCAGTAAAGCCCATCCTCTCGCAAGTCAATCGAACTAATAACACAAGGTTCAAGAAATTAATACAGGAATTGATACTTATTGTCATCCACTAAGCACAAACCCCAACAACTCCGACAAATTCCGATGATTCAATCAGGTGCATTGACAGGTATGCTCGAGCAGGCAACAACAGGCCAAGAACTGAATTCGGCGAAGCAGGTAAAACCGAATAAATTTCTCTAAATGACCAAATCACTGAGACGTTTAATCTTGAAGCTGGGCTCAAACCTAAACAACACTCAAACGACGTTCACGAAAGAGCTAAAAACCCACGGACAATCTCATCGCCGCCCTTCGCCATTAAAATTCTAAGGCAAGAGTGAACGAAATGGCTCAAGAGCTCATCATCATGTCTTGAACTCCCGATTCGTGGTGAAAACTTAAAGCTGGGACCGTCAGTACAACGACAAATTCGATATGGCCAGAGAGAAAAGCACTCGCAGTTGTACGAGAGAGAGAGAGAGAGAGAGAGTACGCCAATGGAGTAGGTGAGAGCGGCCCGGAGGCTGGCCGGGAGTTGCTGGGCAGCCGCCATCTCGAAGAAGGTGGGACGCGTCCCTTGCCCTCCCACCTGGAACAGCATCTCTTCTTCTTCTTCTTCTTCTTGGATTCGAGGGTTCGTCTGCTGTACAGCTTTCTTTCACGGCAGGGTAGAGGTGAGAGCAGTTCTTGTCCCCCTCATCTCACCCTCAACCAAAGCTACGAACTTTCCCACTCTCCTCCCAAGCAGCTGGAGCGACAATGTTCATCACCAACCCAGAAAGTACACGAGTGGCAGATGATTTCTTGGGAAAAGGAAATCCCTCACCTTGTCCCTTTGAACCTTACTAAGTGGAGAAGCATTTGGAACACTAACAAAACTTCCCAAATGAAATTTCCACCTAAAGTTTACACCTTTGGTTTGCACAAAGCCTTTCCATGAAGGGCAAAGAAAGTGCAAGTATTTTTTTAAAGTGGGCTGAGCTATTCCTTCCCAAACTTTGGAGATGAAGCCAAGATTTCCCCTTCCTTTTTTCGATTTGCCGGCACACGTCGCACGAGTCTAATCACCTAGTTCTATTAGATGATTTTTCGGACAAAATAATGTTATTTTTATTTTACTTAAGTCATGTCACTTGGTTATAAATTTGAATTTTTTAGTGTTGTAGGAAAAAGTTCATGATAAATGTGTCGGGCTTAATCCCTTGGCACGGTTTAGCTTCATAACCCAAAATCAATTGCCCGAGAAAGTGAACCGAGCTGATCTCGAAAAGAAAGATAACCCTCAAGTATAGTCCATCCACGCAAAGTGAATCCTGAGACGAGGCGACCTCACACAGATTTATCTTATCTACATGCCAAGCCAACGATGCCCGCAGAGGAATTTGTACAGAGTTTCCCCCCACGATTAAACAGTCGGTACACTTGTTTACACAAATTAGAAAAAGACAGAAATCACCAGCAGCTTAGTAAAGCTTCGCCCCTTGTGAGGTTCGAACATCATTTCTATCTGCCCTCTTTTTGCTGCTCAACCTTCTATCTACAGTTATCAAACGCAAATTTATTTCCCAAGTTGGATAGTTCGAAAGTCGGAGGCTTTATCGACTTAAATACTAAATCCATCTAATGCGACGAATCCACAGATAAATTAGACGACCGGAGATCCAAAATCTCCTAGTTTAAGTCAAAGAAGTCCTTGTCATGTGGTCATCATAAAACAACTTCGCTATGTCATCTTCAGAGGCAGCAGGAGACCTTCTTCTTCTTCTTTAATATCCTTCTCTTTCTCCACTCTTCAAGAGCATTGAAAGGATGCTGCCCCGGCTTAATCACGGTGAGGTTTCGTGGCCCCTTACTTGTTTCACGGATGGAAGACCTATCTCGCCCTCATCCGGATCGTCATCATCAGGAGTTCTTGCTTCCAAAACCTTCTGCTTTTTGTTCGCATTTTGGGAACTTTCGCCAGGCGAAGAGCTGGGGTTTGTCGTTTCAAGTGCTTTTTTAGTCTGACGTTGCTCGGTTGCTTCTGTTATGTTCCTTGATGGATCACATTCATCAGGAATGGGGGATGAAGTAGCTTTGGACCCATCATCTTCCATCTTCCTTTGTTTCTCAAACAACGTTTGTAAGTACCTTCCTTGTTCTTCAATCCTCAATTGCAGCTTTCTCTGAATCTGCAGGAATTGAATAACCGATAAAGCATGAATGAATTGATAACCGATAAAGCAAAAGTTAACTTGGTAACAGATGCTTTGGAACTTTAAATTTTACATTTTGTGTTTTATGTACAGAGATTAGGGGAAAATTCTCAATATTTTGGCATTTAAACACCACATGAGATCCTTGTCTTCAGGGGAAATCAGGCATTCTTTTAAGACAGTACTCCAAAAACACAGAGTGATAGGTCTTATGACCTGAATTAGGCAAGTGAAACGCATTTATGTAAGTAAGAACTCAACTGGGATCTCTAAGTGCTTATCAAGCACAGCTGCTCTTAGGAAACAAGAAGCATTTTTCTTTTAGCTTTTAGTTAGATGTTTCGGCAAAAATGATTGGGAATCTCATGCATAAAGTAATATTCTATATAGTAGCATAAGGTAATATTCTATATCTGCAGGCCAGCAACATGCTTCCTTCACTTCAAGAGAACATTTACTCAAATGTCAAAAGCTAACCTCAAGTTGTTCGTGGAGCTGCTTCTGAACTTCCATCTGCATTCGCAGCGCTTCAGTGATGTTCATACTCCTGTCATGGAGGTTCAAGAGGTATTTTCATTAAAGCATCAGTCTCTTAAACTATTACTTCCAATCAGATACTCAAAGATGAAAACAACTAGATTTTATGTGGTGATATCGAAGAAGATTTGGGTCAGCGTTAAATGATAAAGACACACGAAACATGGGAAATTTCATCATCAGGGACAAGTCAAAACAGCATCAATACAATTTGAAACAAGTGAAAAGAGTGAATCCTTCAACATGATAAAAAATACCCTTCAGCGAATCTCAGTACTTAAATTAATAAAGCTAAGAAAATGACTCACGTCTTCAAGTCTAGAGATTTTATTTCTGCCAGTGTACTCAACTTCTTCTCCGAAGATCCTGGAAACAGAGGAATTGACCAGTCATTTTACAGCCCAAAGGACAGGAAAGGCTAAAATGCATGGAATGCAAGATTCCACTACATATAAGTGGTGCCTGATGAAAGGAAATTTATATATGCAGAATGTAATGCGAGAAACCAACAAGCAAGGATCATTAACAAAAGAAAATCACCTTCACTCTCTGTCGAATCCGGTTTATATCGAGCCGTTCTATATTTCTGCATTAAAAGGGCTTCCATGTGAGTTTGGAATAGAATTAGAAAAGACTATATCATGCCAGGGATAGGAAGAACGAAATAGCAAAATGTACCTGTAAGTGGCTTTTCACATGATAGATTGTTAGGCCTTCTACACGCATCAGGTTCAAGACACCTTTGGGAGTGGCACCTGAAATTAATGTCACAAGTGAAAACAATCAAGTAAACTGGTCATCCTATACAAAAATACAAAATCCACAGTGAAATCGGAGATACGCACGTTCACTGCCGCCAAGCAGATTAACAGCCTCCACAAAAGCTTCATGAAGCTCCGGTGTCCAACGCATTCGAGACTTGCTTGAGGGTGCACTTGACAATTGATTAGCAGCAGCAGAAGATTCTCCAGGAGGTAAAGGCTGACTGTGAACATCCAGCGGCAGCTGCAACAACATAACGGAAAACATCATCTGAGTATGGCATGCCAGCTTAATTTGAGATAAAATTGATGAAAACTAGATAAACAGTATTACAATAATAAAACCATCTCCAGAAATTGGTTAACTTAAGCTTTACAAACAATGCCCACAAAATTTTCCTGACAGATCAAAATGATATAAGCCTAAATGTTTTGTGTAAATGATTTGATTGGCTTAAAAAATGTTTCCATATGGTACAGAATTCAGTGTGAAAGTCTGCTCACATCAAACGAGGACAGGTGATGTAACGACTGAAGCAATTGATAACTTACTCTTATGTAAAGAATGCAAGAGATATCCCACAAACTGGAATCAATGGAGACTTATCATAACATTTTAAGCAAAGAAGTAATTATAAGTTAGCTCACTATATTAGCCAATTTGGGTAATTTAAACTTTTGGCCTGGCTTTCTCCACTTACTTGAGGCTTTTGATTTTAGTTTTAGCAATAGCTTCATTTTTTAGTTTAGTTTTTAATAGCTGAAACTCTTAATACTAGTATCTTCTGGCTATACGACAACTACAAGTAAGCTGTACCCAACACAACAGGTCAGCTTTATCATTTTTGGCTATACGTGAAAAACCAAATTAGAAAAAAGAAAGTACACTAAAAATTCTGCATTTCACACTGTTACGAGTAAGCTTAATTTGACACAAGAACATTCTCAGTTTTTCACAGAAAAATTGTAAAAGCTGTTTTTGTGTTCAAACTTGCACCTTGTTGTAACACTTACTTACCATGTCATTTCTGATTGGCATTGTACTTTTCTTTGAATGTTTAGTTACTGTTTGAAATCATTACAATATGAAAATGTTTCAAAATTTTCAGTTTTTTCTAATTCTAATTAGAAAACAATTAGAGTGCCACTACGTTGTTTTTCTAGATAAAAGTTTTCAGATTGCACAATGTTAAAAAAAAAATGAAGCTACAAAGCATGTCTTCTGACTAGTCTTCTGTTTTCACTAAAAATGAAACATCAATAATTCTCTCGTATCAAACACTTAATATTTTTCACATTTAGCTAAACTCAAAAGCCAAAAATATAAGCCAGAGTGCGAGTGGTAGGAGCAGGGCCCACAAGGTGACTTTTGATGAGCTTCTCCTACCAATTAAAAATTTGGACCAGAAGAAATAACCTAAGAACGCCCTCCCTCCCCCCTCTGCAACCCGCCACCCCCCAAAAAGAAAAGAATAAATATCTCATGTAGCGCCAAACATTCAGAGCACATTCTCCTATAGTATTTACCTTACATGCAAATGACAGACTCTGCCGGGTCAGTCGCACCTTTGATGGGTCAGTCGCATCAACATCAGCAAGAATTTTGCTCCAATCTGGATCCATTGCGTCATCAACAGAAATTAACTGTTCAGCCCACTGCCAATCACTTCTTGTAGATTGGTCCTCGCATCCCATGACCACCCCACTGCTCTCTACCGGACAATTCTGGCTTGGGCCGTTCTCCGAATAGATCAGAAAATCCTGAAGCTGATTTGCATCCCAGGGAACATCTTTGCTTTCTTTTGGAATATCAGTCAATGCAGTAGGTTGTCCTTCTGTACGGGGAAATCCTATGGGTGGTGCAGAGGTTCTAACCATGGATGTTGGAGAAATGAATGGAGAATATTGTGAATGTCTTTCATGTTGTAAGTCAGAATGAGGGGAAGAAAAGCAGATATCGCTCGTACATCCAGAAGTGGATGAAAGAGCATTTCCAACGGTCCCGTTTTTTAAGAACATTTGAGTTGCCTGCAGACACGGGAACAAAACATCAACTCTCTCTTCACCCAATCCAGAATCAGCACAAAATAAACATTCTATTTAGTGTTGAGGATCACTTTTGACAAGGGTTCAAGAGAGAGCACATTTTATGCAAATGAAAGATCACTCAAATGTTCAGCACTTGAATCCTACGTAACCAATATGCAGGTTTTAATAACAGAAAGACTATCATTCACCGCCATGCTTAGATGCTTAATGCAAGCTGCAGACTCTGTCATTGATTAAATGGTATCTCCCATATAAACTCCCAAAAAATATTCATTAAGAAGACCTGTTTGAGCATATTGCTAGTAGGCTAGAAGATAAGACGGTGTCTACAGAGCCGCATGACTAAATTAGAGCACATTTCAAGAGATATCCAAGTCAAAATCCATAAAACACTGAAAATTTCAAGAAAAAACAGCATATAAACTGTAAAAACTTCTGAGGAGATAGTAAAAAAGAAATTAAAGGAGACACCCAGATAGACTGAAATTTACAACATAACTCAATCAAGCTCTGTCGATATTGCCATGTAAGAGTTGCAATGGCCAAGGTAAGCAACACCGTATCTCTAAAATACCGAAATTTCTCACATTGTAGATGAAAGTCCCAAAGTATCCAACTATTATCAAACAAATAGCCTCCAGTGAACATAACAGAAACAGAGAAACACAAAAACCAAGCTAGCATCATTCTCAAAGCATGGACTATTCACATGAAAGAAACTCATAGTGCCACAATAAAGCTAAAAAGAATATAGAAGAAGAAATCATAACCGTAACATGGCAATAGAAGCCTAATCCAGAACCCATACAAAACCAGATCAATCTCCAGCTGCTGAGGTTATCACCCACGATCCCAACAAAGGACACAATCCTATACCATCGTATCGTATTGTCCCGTTAAATTGTGATGACCAAAGCAAGCACGATCATGTCCCAAAGTGCCACACACTTCTCACGCTCAACATCTTAAATAAGAGAGGCAAATTTTTTCCCCGGACCATCGTCGAACACATAACCTCCTCCCAGCAAACTAGAAATAGAGAAACACCGATCCCGTCCCGCCGTTCTCTACAAATTCGCCGGCTTTAAGCTACCCAATTACCGAATCATTATCTCACCAATTCACCATCGAAGATCACAGCCGCCCCACCAATAACAGATTAGAAATCATAATAAACACCATCGAATTAGAAGCCTCGTCCAGAACCGGCTCGAGATCAGCTCTCCGCCGACGGAATTAAAAAAAAAACAAAAACCCATCAAAGCAAAGTTCGGTTCGATAAGAATTATGCGAACCCCACACATAATCAGACGCCAGCGGCGGTCAAGCCGAGCCACGAAGAGACAAAGAAAGAGGCAAAAGGAGGAGATTAATAAGAAGAAAAAAAAAAAACCAAACCTTGCAGCACAAAAATCCGCAAAAATCTCCAAACGCAACGAAAAACCCACTACGGGAAACGCAGAATCAAGAGAAGGACGGCACAATCGCCGGGAGTCCGACACCTCGCCGCACGGGACGATGCGAAGGACTGGAGAGAGCGAAATCAAGAACCCAAATCAGCTCGAAACGAATCGAAATCCTTACGCAGGATCAATCGGCGAAGGGGGGCGGGGACAAAGGACTACAATCTGCGAGGGAGGGAGAGAGAAATTTGCCTCCTTTTCACCGTCTTGACTTCAAATTCCGTGTTTTCTTCTTACGGGTTCTGTCTGTCTGTCTCTCTCGCTCTAATTACCAGGGGGGAAGGAAGATGATGATTGGGGGAGACGCATTTCTGGCTTTACTTGTCCCCTCCTCTCTCTCTCTCTCTCTCTCTCTCTATCTCTTACGTGGCGGTGGCGGCCGCGTTCCCCCCCGCACGTGCGGGGATCCCCCTCGCCCTCGCTTCCCGCCTCGTTTCGTATCCTCCGCTGATGATGCGGTCGAGGCGCCTCCGCGATTTCGGGATCGGACGGCTGCCGATGGAGGAGGAGCGCGGAGGGGCTAGAAGCAGGGGAAAATAAGAAGATTTGGGGGGCCCATGGGAATATCGTGGAAGTCCACTTGAGCAACTTCCTTTCGGCTTTCCGCGCCCTTTCGCTCTCCTTGGAGGTCGCCGCCGGGCAATTTTCGTCCCTTTTTTTATTTTATTTTTAAAATGCGTTAATACTACGAAAAATCATAAACTGGCATGTATGTGACAAATTTACCTCAAACTATTTTTTTGATCATGAAAAATTTCAAACTGATACACTTGTGACAAATTTACCCAAAAATATTTTTCTGATTATGAAAAACCCCAAACTGATATATTTATGACAAATTTACCCCAAATTGATACACATGTGATAAATTTACTCTATGTTAATTTTTGTTAAATTGGATTAATACCATGAAAAATTTCAAACTGGCACGCCTAGGACAAATGGAGGGTAAAACCACAAACTGGTACACCCTGTCAATTGTCGCGTGTCATCAAACTCAGCAATTTAATAGTAAAATTTAACGAAAATTGACGGAGGGTAAATTTGTCACAAGTATATCACTTTGGGGTAAATTTGTCATAGATGTATCAATTTGGAGTTTTTCATGGTAAAAAAAATAGTTTGAGGTAAATTTGTCACAAATGTACCAGTTTGAGGTTTTTCTTGGTATTAACCCTTTAAATTCTATGTCAAGTGAGAGGAAAATTTTGTATTTATTTGTAACATTTTTTTTTTTCATATCGTTCCAATACTAGAATACCATCTCGTGCGAAAAGGTTTAGGAATGAGAGAGAAATTGTATTTTATCTCACTTACCTAACATTTCGATGCTATAGCACACTATCATAAATGCCTGAATTTAGGTCAGGTAAGATGTCGAAATATTATAAGGCATACATAACGTGATTTCCTTATCATGCAAAACCAAGAAGAGTTAAATGGCAGCTAAAGAAAAGGAGAAAGATGTAATTACAAGTAGAGATAAAATTCTTATGTGACGGGTTTTCCCATTACATCGATCATCTCTTGCGTTGTTGATTGCCGAGTTCCCACTATTTGGCTAGGAAATCACCATAAGTTAGAAAAGAAAAACACCGATTGCATGCCTTCCAACTTGAATTAAAAGGACAAAACGAATTTTTTTAACACATAACTCTAAATGTCATGCCACATATACTATTTATATTTTGCCAAAAAATAAAATAATATTTGCACTCGCTTGTTTTTTTCAAATTGAAAAAGAAAAATCAATCAATGATACTAAGAAGACCACTTCATCGAAATGCAATTCATACTCCTCATTCCATCTTGATTAAAAATAAATTGTTGCAATATGTATTGGAATAGAAACTTTAGGTTATGAGTGGTAATAGTATAAACACATTAATTAAAAGAATGATATAGGAAAGTAATCAAAACTTTATGAAATCCTAATCAAGAGGTAAAATAACCTTATGTACTATTTAAATTCGTCTAAAATGTAAACTTCCTTTTAACAAATAGCAACATATTTAACAGCACATTCAAAACTAAGAATGTAATACTAAAGTGTGAAATTAGAAAAAGAAAAATCAAGCAAATTAAGAAAAAAAAAAAAAACCTCGACATGCCTTTTCACTTCTTCACTATGTAAAATCAATTTATTTAATATTGGTGTGGAGGCACACGCTTGAGAGATTATATATGAAAAAAAGAAAGACACTGTTTTTAGAGGAACTGAGCGGGTATTTACTCAAGTGTATATAACAACAATGGATAGTTCATAGTTGTTAGAGATATATGAAATTGTCGATTACACGCTGTCCGCCCAGCCGGCGTGAGCCCCGCCGCTCGACACACACTCACACTCTCTCTCGTGTCTCGCTCAGTCCGATGCCTCCTCGCCGTCCTCGGAGCCATGTTGCGCGCGGACAAGCCCCCGGTGCGCAACGGTCTCTCTCTCTCTCTCTCTCGTTCGAGGTTCAAGCTCTCTCCGGTTCGCTTTCCTTCACCGACGTCCAAGGCTTTTCCGAAACAGGGAACTAAAAGCCGTCCTTGACCGGCCCCTGCTCAGCCCTGACTACCAGTGTTTTGCAAGACCGTGAACCGGGTTTAAGTTTTGCAGTTGACCAAATAGCGTCCGCTCGCTTGGACTTTCCATATATAGATTTCAGAGCTATTACAGCAAATTCGATTGCGTTAATGACTATTACATAACATGCAGTTACGAATTTTTCTTTTAGTAATCTTGACAACTGTAACACCTATTACAAGACCCCTAATGTAATAGATATTACAGTCAATAAAATATTAGGTAAATCAGTCTTGCCACATAGGCTGCTTGTTATTCTATGCATTGCTCATCACGTGTCCGTAATGGGCTCACTTGTCAGATTTTTTCTTTTGATCTCACTCCTCATTAGCCTCTCTCTCTAAGCTTGCTATATGCAACAACAATGGCCTCTCTCTCTCTCTCTTTCCTCCTCTCCGTGTCGCTGCTCTCTCTCTCCTTCTCCCTCTGGCCCTCTCCCTCACCGAATGTCCCAGAAGTTCAACAAAAAGTTCACTTGCCCTCTCCCTCAGCTAAGCTCAACCTTTGTGCCTCCCCACTGTCACCGCCAGCGGTGACCGAGCCGACCAAATCTGGCTGAACGACACCAACAATGGCCATGGACGATTATCGGCGTCACTTGTGAGCAGCTCGTCCAAACCTGGATTTGGAGAACTCCAAATATGGCCCCACCCACTTCAGTCTCCAAACGCCGACCAGATCTAGTCGGACGATGTTGACGATGGCCATGGACAAGTGTTGGCATAGCTAGCGAGCTTGGCTCGTCCATGACCGGTGACGTTATTGTCCATGGCTGGCCGGTGAGCTGCTATCAAAAGTGAAAAAGAAAAACGAAGAAAACGATAGACAAGAGAAGAGAAATGGAGATATAAAATCTGAAAAATGGGCTCCACTCGGACATGTGGTGAGTAATGGATAGAGTGACGCATGGCCTACGTGGCAAGACAGACCTACCCAATATTTTCTCATTATAACCTATTTCCAAAACACAATTGCCTCTTTTCTCCCGCTTACTCTACCCATTTTAGATTACATTAACCATAAGAGAAATGAGTATATATTACAATTTTTTTTTTATATTATTCATAAGTCTCAAATTGGCATAAGACTCATTCCCTTCGATGTTCCAATTATTTGTTTCTTTCCCAAAGATTTAGTTAGAGGGTTGGCCAAATTCACTTCTAACTTCGTATAATCGATATATATAACTTCACGTTTCTATAACTGTTTTAAGATATTATGTTTCAATCATTGTGCATAGACCTCGACGACCTTGATTTCATGCCTGATGGAATTTGTGATAAGATATCCTCTAGTCATTTAACCTCACTAATATTCAAGTCAAGGGCTACAACTAGGGGAAGTGGTTCCAAGGCAGATCCAGGTTCCACTTGGAACTTAAAACCTATCATGTCGGGATTGGTTCCCAGTTTTTTAAACCTAAAATCTACCATATATACCTTGGAACTGACCCCAGAACCGACCATGGAACCAAACTTATGGTTTCAAGATCTATTTGGGAACCAGCCAATTCTTTTTTTTTTTTTTCATTTTTTATATTCCTTTTCTTCTGTTTTTAATCAAGCAAAATGAAAATTAAAGCAACAACAAAATTTCCCCTTAAGATAGATAGAGTTTCATTTATAAGTGAAGTAATATGTTAAACATAACAAGACTACCTATCGCAAACAAAATCATTTATAAGTGAAGTAATCTATTAAACCTATCAAGAGAAGTCATATTATGTTGTCATGTAGAGTAAATGAAAGAGTTGATTCAAGAGTAAACTTGAAACATGTGTAAACGAGTAGTGATTAGTTAATTTGAGATTTTCAATGTGCATAGTATACTGGATTTCTCCTGCAATGATTATACATATATGTTGCAGGTAAATTCTAATGGATACATATCTTCCACTTGCACTATAGCACGTCTAAAGCTAATCCTTGTGATGGAAGAACATATTGAATAACATTGATAATGAAATGACGTTCTGAATTCTAAAAGTTTGATACTACTAGTATGAAAATTGTTGAAAAGATCCATAGATACTACTAATTTTAGGGTTACCTCAGTTCGGTCAAGGTTCTCCAATTCTCGGTCAGATTCTTCAGTTCTACAGTTCCCAGTTTAGTTTCGAGATTTGGGAACTGCACTACATAGTACTAATTTCAAAAAATTTGAAACTGGGAATCAGACCAAGGAGTCTAGGAATCAAGAACTAGACCAATTTTTAGGGTCTAGCTGTCGGTTATACCTGGGACCCATGCTCACCCCTAACTACAACTCCCCGAGTCAAAAGTAGATTTCCAAGCCATAATTTGTTTGGTTGATTCCCAACATACTCCACCACTACCAAGGGTTGAATAAGCAATCACCAGTGAATTTTGTAGCATATGATTCTAAAATTCAGTTAGCATCATCGTACTTTCTAATACGACGGAAGATCGCTATAAAGAAAAATCACATTCCTAATACTTTTTAATACGAAGGGAGATCGCTATTAAGAAAACCACATTCCTAATACCTCTCAAATATCGGATTACCCTGATCAAAGCATTTTAATTATCATGGTTTGGATTCTTTCTGCACCTCAAGCTACAAACATCATTAGCGATATCACCTCGAGAAAAGTTAATCAAATGCATCAAACTTCCAATAACTTTCATATAATCAGAGTCTTTATGTTTCTTTAGATGAAGGTTAGCATTATAAGGAGTATTCACATGAGTGATATCAAAATGTCCAAATTTGTTGTTAAAAGTCCGAACCAAAAGCTTAAGTTGATAAGTGGAGGGAGACCACACGTATATAAAAAGCATACAAACTCTATTGTCAAGCGATGCAGAATATTTCAACACCCCCTCTCATATAAAGGGATAAGGAATGACACGTGGAAATTGACTAACTAGGTGGACACACGCGCGAACGGGGCAGAACTTAAGCTCTGATACTAGGTTAGAAGGTCCATCATAAAAGCTTTTGGGTTGAATTTCCTAACAATAATCTTGGCGTACTCAAATGACATTTTAATCCCACCTTTGCTCCATAGGACCACAGAAATCATATTCGCCCTTATGTTCGGTACACACAGCACCTCAGTCACTCAAGGCCAAGGTCTTGCTCGATGTCAACTTGAGCAGAACCTTGCCTTTCCCAAAACTCGTGCAGTTTTAGAGTCTCCAAGATAGACATCATCTTCTCCGTCCCCTACTAGTGGATAGGCGGTATGGCATCTTTGTTAGAGACTTATGTGCCTAGCGGCAGGATAATTGTCCAAAAAGTCTTAAATCTATTATATGGCGGCCAATTCAGTCCTAAATCTTTCAATTGTGCCAATTTAGTCCTAAACCTATTATAAGACATCCAATTTAGTCCTAAACCTTTCAATTGTGTCAATTTAATCCTCAACATTTTAACAATTTAGTCATAAACCTTTTAACGATTTGCTAATGTAGTCATTCTAGGTAATTTTGGTCAGGAATTGCTGAAGGACTTCATTGACAAATTATTAAAAGGTTTATGACTAAATTGACAAATTGTCGAAACTTTTAGGACTAAATTGGCACAGTTGCAAGGTTTAGGATTGAATTGCCTGTCGTATAATATGTTTATGATTGAATTGGCACAATCGAAAAGTTTAGGATTGAATTGACCGTCATACAATAGGTTTAGGACTTTTTTAGACAACTTTCCCGCCCAGTAGCACCGGACTCTACTACCCATTCTTTAGCATTGGCATCCATGTTCGCTCCAACAATAATATAGGAGATTATTACTAGAGGTGGCAATATGGGTCAAGAACCCATATTCAACCTATATTTAATGATAATGGGTCATAAATGGGTTGTTTTAAAGGCTTAAATGAATCCTAAATGGGTTAATTAAAAACTTAGTGGGTCCTAAATGGATTTTAAATGGGTTAACTATTCTAACTAATTTAAGTGAGTCATAAATGGGCCATTAGCCATTTTTTTTTAATGTTTATTTATTTATTTTTATCTTATCTTCTTATCTTTTTTCTTTTCTTTCTTTTTTTTGTCTTCTTCTTGGCCGGTGGCCGACAAAGCTCGAGCTCGCCGATTTGGTGAGGTCGAGGGTTTGCCGGCCTCTACAAGCCTCGAGCTCGCCGATATGGTGAAGCTGAGGCTCGGGTGAGCTCGGCCTCGCCTGAGGTGGCGACGCTCGACCTCGCCTAAGGTGGCCAGTCGCCGGCCATGGCGACCGGCGAAAGAAGAAAGAGATAAAAGAAAGAAAAAAAGAAAAAAGAAAAGAAAAGAAAAAGAGAAAGAAAAAATAAAAAATAAAAAAATCGATTTTTTTAAAGAAAAAAATTATAAAAATTGTCCATTAAATTTGTATTGCATGGAATTTTTTTAGCAATATAATTTTTAAAAAAATCATAAGAAACCAGTTTTCCTAAATTTAGTTAAATATAGAAGTGTTTTAGCAATATGGGTCAAATCGGATATGGGTTGGGTATGGGTCAAGGAATTTACATTACCGATAAATGGGTCATAAACGGATTAATGGGTTATTTTCGATCGGAAAATTTATGACCCGACTCACCTGTTTGAGAGGTCTAATTATTACCGAAGGAATTTGGCATGCCTAAGGCGAGGAAGGATCCAGCAGGTTCCAACCGATTGGATAAATGAAGCTGAATACGGAGTTTGTCAGAATGACTAGGCATTGTCTTCTTGATAGGTTGTCACCTTTTTTTATGTATGGCAAGTCTAATTTTGATTAGGGTCCCTCCTGCAGGTATCAACAAGCCAACCTCCATAACAACCTCCCTAACAATTCGCAAGCTCCCTTCAGATCGACCCTCCATAGAGGTCGGAAAGAGTGTGTTCCTTTTTAAGTCCATCTTTCCCGTGGAAACGCCCAAACATTTCCATTCCTCCTCCTTGCCCCTTCTCGTTGCCGCCACCGGTTGGTCGTGGCGACATCATGGCTCCTTCTGTCTCTACCGGCAGGCTCCTCGAGCTAAATCTCGTATCGGCCCAAGATCTGGCCCCGGTGTCGAAATCCATGCGGACGTACGCAGTCGCGTGGGTCCATCCCGATCGGAAACTGACGACGAGGGTCGACGAGAAAGGCCATGCGAACCCTAACTGGAACGAGAAGTTTGTGTTTCGCGTGGACGACGTCTCTTTGGAGACCGACATCTGCTTGATCACCATCGAGATCTACGCCTTGACTTGGCTCCGCGTGGTTCTCGTCGGGACGGTCCGTGCGCTCCTCAGCAGCCTCATTCCTCCGTCGACGCGGACGCGGACCAAGAACACGCCTATGAGATTCATGACCTTGCAGGTATATTTCATTTGCAGAATGGTAACCATATTATCCTTTTGATATCATTTAGTTCAGTTAATGATATCTAACAATGTGGATCAAATTGTGAACACCACAATTTGCAGGTTCTACGTCCATCAGGCCGGCCGCAAGGGGCGATTAATTTTGGCGTTTCGCTCATCAACAGCACCATGCGAAGCATGCCGTTGAACTCGGAGCTGAGCGCGTCTTTGGCCTTCTACAGCGGCGAAGAGGCAGACCAAAGGGACAATAGAAAGCAAGTCGGCATTTATGGCAACAAGAACTCCTTGCAGAAGAATGCCCCGAAAATCCACCTATGGCGATCGCAGAGCGAGAGGACGAATGACTACTCCTACAACCCTGGAAGCACCATCTGCAACGACTCGATGGTCGGGTTCAAGCAGACGAAAGGTGGGAGCATGTTGGGGTCAATCGTATCCGATGTGGGCCCATCAGCGTCGATCGTGGCAGCTGCCATAGCCAAGGGGTTGCTACACCCTAATAGAAAAAACGGCGACGAGGCCGAGAGCTCCATATTGCTCGACAATTGGACGGAGAATGATAGCATCGAGGGCGTGAGGACCAAGATCGAGCGGTGGCGAGCCGAGTTGCCTCCAGTACATGACCGAGCCAACAATGGCAAGAAGACTGCCAAATCGGGTGGGAACCGAGGGAAAGATCGTCCGCGTAGGCACAGTGACGGAGGAGGAGGCTTGTTCTCTTGCTTCGGGAATGCGTACGGGTGCGAGTTCTCCATCAGCTGCGGCGGAGGCAATACCAAGAAGATCAGGTACGGCGGCGGTTGACGTTTTCCTCGACTGATGCGTATCAGGAAGCCTGCTAATTCCCAAAAAGCGTGCGCATCTCCAATCTTTACATGATTGAATTGTGCTTTAAGCGCGAGAAGGGAATTAAACATTAGTCTACTGATCGATATCAGAAGTGTCCTTTCTGGACCTGTTGCTGCTATCTGGTATTGATCTATGTGTAATTTCTTTTGGGACACTGAAGGACATTTGTGTATTTATGTGGAAATTGTTCTCCAAGTTGTAGGAACTAATTATAAGAATGATTTGGAGCAGATTTATATCTGAAAGAATATGTTTGCTCTATCAAGCGGACGAATTGGTTACTTGCATCTGTATTAATGAAAACATTATGTTCATATCACAATGTGTTCGACTCTTATAGAACCCAATTTTGATCGTGGAAAATTCCCGAAAAGGATGTGAATTTTCCCACTGTGCATATAACAAAATTAATATGACGTATGGCGAAAAATTTTCAGCGCATTGACGAGCCTAAGTAGAGTTGGATGATCCTAGGACCGCACAACTTCTTAGTCTGTTTCAAGGAAAAAACGAAGCAAAGTGAGAACCGAAGCGTCGCTAGAAATTCGCAAAATTGTTAGATATCATACAAGAAATATTGAATCCTAAAGTAAAGGGAAGGAAGTAGAGGGAAGATGACTTCTTCTGTTTCTACAACTCTCATGTTAGCCTCTGTTGTCAAACATCTAGTTTACAAAACTTAGGACTTTGTTAAGCCATTTTTTGTCAATGCACTCTGTCTTCTGCATCTAAAAGACTTTCCATCCCCTCTGCTGTTGAGAACTTCCCCAACTGAGACTCGGTTAAGTTCGGTTTTTATCAATTCAATGTCAATCGACTTCAATCCCTACCTAGTTCTCTAAGCAGGTCGTGATCCAGCACCGATGATCTCCATTTGTAAGACCTCAACTTTGTTTCTGGAAAAATTTCAGCCTCTCAGCCGATAAATAGCGGAGCTGCACTTGAGTGTTTAGGATCAATGCAGAAAGAGTTGGTTTCTAAAGAAGGCGCTTCGGCTTTCTCAAGGAGTTTGGCAAATAATCATAAAGTGAGCATAAAGTACGGCTTTTGAGAGATCATCTCGAATCTGACTTTTTTCTGGAGTTTTATATTCAAGATCAAGAGCCCGACATATGCAAAGCTTAATGACATTTTCCAAACATATTTCGCCAGTCATTGAGTTCATAATGGTAGCATTACAGCAATAGAGTCACACAGTATCAACACACCCAAACGCTATAGCGACGACAAACAATAGTCGCACAATTCTGTGTGTTTTGCTTGTGTTGGTGTGTTAGCATTCTGTTGTTGCTCTAGGCAAACTGTTGGGATGCTTACAAACGGTGAGAGAAATGTATAATTAGCGATTATTAGTCGATGGATTGAAAACGAGTTTGTTGCAGCATAAGGCTTAGTACAGCAAATGGTGGACTGAAAATCAGTTTTTCACCCATAATTTTCTCAGATCAGTCTCTTTCGTTAGAACATATTGAGACATCGGGTTCCGACCACTGCTCGTGACTTGAGATCAAACTCAATCTCAGATCGTTAAGAACGAAGGTAATTTGGCTAGAGATGAAAGAAGTGAGCTAGACTTGCCATTCGCGACTAGACGCTCATCTGTTTAAGTATACCTTGTCGCAAGCATCTATCACTGTCAAGATCGTTCAAATTAGCAGGTTTACAAGTTCCATCGTGCAACATGACAATGCCGATTTGCCCATTTAGATTTGGTAAATAGGCTGTTTCACCTCTTCGATCAAAATCAATAGCGCAAGTCTGTCTTCTTCAGGGACTGGCTTTTATGGCCATACCTGAGATATTGAAGTTCGAAATGAAGTTATTGACCTCAAGTACTTTGCCAAAACTGCAGCATGAATGGGAAAGAACAGAGCAATTCCATTAATAAAGCAATTTGCAATGTAATTTAATATGGATTCCTTTATACCTTATTTGTTTCTTTAGCTGGACCAACATGTTCAACATGAACAACTGATAAGCTAATCGAAAGCTTCCCCGGTGGTCAGATACACCGGTTCATTCAAATTTGAATCGAATCTAGTCGAAGGAAAAATAAATTTACATTATGAAGATCTGCACATGCTATCAAGCTTAGGAAATTAATGTTCTACAGGAGGCCGACTTCTGGCGAAGTAGTGAAAATCGGCTTCTCTCTGCCAGCATTTGGTGCGTCTCCATAGCACACACTTTTCCTGCGCGGCTTTGCCTCTCCGAGCATCGTCAGGACATCCCGCATGGAAGGCCGCTCCTTGGGTAGCTTCACTGTGCAGAGAAGTGCGACCCGCAGGACAAGAAGCATCTCTTCTTGGACGGGTTTGCACTGGCCCGCTATGCTGGCGTCCAGCGCTTCGTCCAGGGTTTTGTTGTCCTTGACCTTGGTCCGAACCCATTCGACTATGTCTATGGACTCTCCGAAGGATGGGTCCAAGGGCGTTTTTCCGGTTAGGAGCTCGAGAAGGACGACCCCATAACTGTATATGTCGCTCTTCTCATCTACTTTCAAGGTGTATCCATACTCTGCAATAGAATGGCACAACTGCTATTGATCTATATTCCTAATCGATATGTTAATCTTAAAGATTGTGAACGAGATTGATACTAACCAGGTGCTATGTATCCGTAGGATCCGGCCACCACCGAAACAGTCTCGTTCTTGTGGATCATCATCCTCGCCAACCCGAAATCCGCGATCCTCGCGTCGAGATTTTTGTCAAGCAAGATGTTATTCGACTTGATGTCCCGGTGGATGATCGGCGGATGGCAATCATGGTGGAGGTAGTTCAGGCCTTGCGCCACTCCTACTGCAATGTTGTACCTCGAGACCCAGTCGACCAGCAACTTCCCAGCCTGCTTGCCGTGCAATGCCGTCCCGAGGTTCCCGTTCGGCATGTACTCGTAAACCATCATCACGTCGCTCTCATTGTGGAGATACCCTAATAAACGTACAATGTTGCGGTGCCGGAGCCGTCCTAGGAGATTTACCTCTTGCAACAGATCGGTGCCGTTCTCTAGATCGGAGCCCGATCTCCAGAGCTTCTTGACCGCCACGATGACGTGGGGCCGGTGCACTTCAGCCTTATAGACCATGCCAGCCCCGCCCATGCCAATCACGTTGGATTCATCTATGCAAGCAAGGATGTCGCTGCTAGTGAAGCTTACCCTTTGGAAAGCCACCAGCCTCCAAGGCCATTGCTCATTGCCTCTCTTGAACCAATCATAGAAGAAACCATCATACAAATACCACCTTCTGTATAGAAACCTCCCAGCGAAAAATGCCAGACTGAGAGATAAAATCACGGACGTTCCGATGGCGACTCCGATGAGGACATGATATATGTGCATGCCTCTTTTACTTCCTGATGTTGCAGCAGACTTTTTTGAACACGGTGGGAGAACCCCGCCGCAGAGTCCAGGATTGCCAGCTAATTCAGAAGGATTGATGTTAGCAAACATGCCACTTGATGGGATGGGGCCAACGAGATTGTTGTACGACACATTAAGCGTCTCCAACGTGGGCGAGCTCCCGATAACATCTGGTATTTGACCGGCCAAAGAGTTGTTGGACAGATCAAGAATGGCTAATGTGGGCATAGTGGAAATCGCCCTAGGGATCTCTCCTTTCAACCTGTTGTTTCTGAGATTAAGTTTGACCAGTTTCTTGCACGACGCTATGCTCTCCGGGATATTCCCCGAGAAACGGTTGTTAGAGAGGTCGAGCACTGAGAGCGACAGGCAATCTTGGAACTGGTCTGGGATGTTGCCTTCCATGTTGTTGTTGGAAACAATGAAGCTCTGGAGGTTGGAAATGGAAAAGATACTAGAAGGAACAGAGGACTCTAGGCGATTATAGGAAATATCGACAAAAGAAAGCGAAGTAGACAGAGCAATGTCTTGTGGAATCTCACCGGAGAAGTTATTGTAAGCTAATTCTAGCCTTTGAAGGTTTGGCAGGTTTCCGAGGCCAACAGGAATTGTCCCAGATAGAAGATTGTGCTGGATGCGAACTCTAATTAATGAAGCGCATTTCAAGAGGCCTGTAGGGATCCGGCCTGAGAAGGAGTTGTTGAAGAGGATGAGCTTAGTGAGGTTGCCTGAATTGCACAATCCTTCGGGGATCTCACCAGATAACAAGTTTGACGATACGTCTAGCCACTGGAGTGGCGAGTTCTTGCCGAGATTGGTTGGCAATGTACCATTCAACGAGTTCTTCCACAGCTCCAGCACCTGCAAGTTGGTCAACTCCCCGAGACCATGTGGGATCGACCCGGTTAGTTGATTGCACATCAAGTTGAAGAGCTGCAAATTCTTCAAGTTTTCTAGCTCTACTGGAATCTGCCCTGAGATCTTATTGTCTGAGAGATCTAGGAAGATCAGTGACGAAATGTTGCCAATTTCTGGGGGAATTTTTCCCTCGAAACTGTTTGAGAACAGGTAAATGGTAGTGAGCTTTCGCAAGCTCCCCAATTCAGCTGGAATCTGTCCACTCAGAGTGCCGACTGCCAAGTCGAGATACCGGAGATTGGTAAGGTTCCCGAACTCCTGAGGAATCCTGCCCTCAAAGTCATTGTAACCGAGGATGATCGTCTCCAGAGACGACAACTGCCCGAGTTCTCTGGGGATTGGCCCAGTAAGGTTATTCCCCGAAAGCCCGAGGTACTTCAGATTCTGCAGATTCTTGAAGGACGTCGGTATTGAGCCCTCAAAAAGGTTACCCCTCAAATCTAAGCTCTCGAGAGCCGTCACGCTCCCGAGATCCTCCGGAAGAGGGCCAGCGAAGTTATTGCTTGAAGCATTGACTCGCACTAGTCCTCCAGCCCTTCCCAGGCCTACAGGAAAGCTGCCAACAAAATTATTCTGGCTCACATCAATGCTCTCCAGCGAGGTCACATTGGAGAGAGCTCTCGGCAACGGCGATTCGAATGCATTACAGGACAAGTTGATGTGAGAAAGATTTTGCAGCTCTTGAATCTGATCAGGAACACGGCCACTCAGGTTCATGTTGGAAAGATCGAGCTTCTCCACGAACCCATTCGAGTCGCATGAGACTCCAGTCCAGTTGCACTGGATTGCGCTGCCTTCGGGCGTGACGCTCGGGGCTTTCCAATCTTTAAGGTAGTCTAAAGGGTCAATCAGGCTGGATTTTATTGAGAGCAAAGTTGAGAGTTCATGATTGGGCGTGGTCTGAGCTCCCTCGGCAAAAACAAGAGAGAGGCCAATGGAACAGTAGAAGAACAGCAACTGGAGTTGCATTTTTTCAGTTTCTTGTTGTTCTTCACGGACTATTCTGGGGTTCCTCAGTTCTAGTTGTGTGGCATTTTCGGCTTTGTGGAACAAAGAAGAGATGGGAATGAAATGGGTATTAATATATGTATGCCTGCATGGTTCTTTGAGGAATTATAATAAAATTAGTGATCAATTCGATTAATGTATGACAAGAACCCTTGACGAGAGAGAGAGAGAGAGAGAGAGAGAGAGAGAGAGAGAGAGAGAGAGAGAGAGATGATGTTGGTAGCTGAGAGTTGAGTTTGTGGGCTCAGGGGATCTTAACCCAGCTAATAATCGCCAAGAGATGAGTGTGAAGCTTTGGACTCATTGAGATTCTCAGAGACATGGAAACATGGGAGGGAATATGTCTAAAAGAGTTTGAAGTGGCTGGTTGTACTTTGGTCCTTCTATAATTGATTCATGATGGTCAACTGGAGAAGTATTATTAGTTAATAATTGACCTGCACTATTTATTTTCTGCAATGTCACTTCTGTCAGTCATTTTATCTCCAACAAAAGGGGTTAAGCATCACACCGTGAAATTGCTGACATTGATTTTAATTTTTCCTGATTTTGGGCAGTTCGATTCTGCAGCCTCCCAAAGAAGGAGAAAAGTGGTAAATCTACTGTAGATGTACTACATTCCTGTCATAAAACACGTCGTCTGATTCATCTTCATGTTCTTCTTCTTCCATGTCATTTTGCAAATCTAATCGGGTGTCATCACTTAGCATGTTATTTTTCCGCTGTGGCCGCGGCTCACCTGCCTACATACGGCTTTAAAAGTTGCCATGCTAGTTTAAGGTTGTACAATACTTATGTACTTGCGCAACAGACCACATCCAAGTAATGTGAGATTGAAGACATATCTGAAATCCAATATTAGAGATTGTGGCACTTGTATGGATTGATCTTGATTAAAGTTTTCAATTTAGGGGATACTGAACGGAAATATCATTGTGGCGCAGTGTTGATTAGATTTTCCGGCAAAGTAGAAATATATGCTATAAAAATGACGATGGATAAACGAGGATAAATATGGTCTACAATGAAAGATGCCATGTTTGATAAGTCAATTATCAAATAGTGTTGTATCAGATTTTCCGGCAAGCGGAACCACCGAATATACTTCATTGCATTGTTTTGAAACCTTTGACATTACTACGTTAAATTGACTGACAGAAGTAATATTGTAGAAAATGTTTAGATGCACTGAGATTTTTATCAGTAAACTTCTTCTTTTGTGCAAATTTACCGGTAAACTTCAAGATAAAGCAATGTCACCCTGCTCTTATGTCTGTCATAATGGTAACTTACATGTATAATACAAGAAGGAAGAAGACAACGCTTTCAATGCCTCCCTAACTTCCTTTCTACAATTTTGGATTACCAGGTGAGCATTTAATCGTAAATTTCTTCTCTTTCTTTTTCTGGGTGAAGGTTTTTTTTCCCCCCCTTCTTTTGGCTATTTATTGATTTTCCTTCTATATGTTTGATTGGACTGCCGAGGCAAGAATAAACCCATGTCCCAAAAGAAGATTAAAAGATTAGAATTATAATAGACATCTTGGAACTTTCTTCTGTCAGAATGTGTGTCTATGAATGAATGAATTTGAATGAAATTTAGAGAGAGAGAGAGAGAGAGAGAGAGAGAGAGAGAGAGAGAGAGAGAGAGAGAGAGTAGGGTTACATGGTGGGTCCAATTAGTGAGAAAAAATAATTGTTTTTGCAGGGTTGTCACTACAATGATCATTGTCCTTTGCCCACCAAACCCTTCTCTCTCTCTCTCTCAAAGAACCATTGTTGCTGCCCATTTTCTTAAACTCCTTCACATGCAAATGCATCTGGCTTTTGAATTATCTTTGGTCCACCAATCTTTAGAAATTGATCACATAATGAATCAATGATTTTTCTAACAAACATTAAACATGAGGGAGAGCTCAAGCCACGAAGATGGATAGAAGCTGGAGCCCATGTGCAAAAGCAGCTTCTTGGTGGTATCATTATTGAAAGAGAGGAGAACCCTCCAAATTGCCTTTTGGAAGGTGCTTACAATGTTACAAATTTTGGTGGCCTTCCATTTATTTATTTATGCTTTTCTTTTGGGGGCTAATAATTTTATTTTTTTCAATGTCATAGTTGAGAACTTCACATGGCCATTGCACGCCAAAGCCACCGCCGAGTACTATCATTCCATTATCGGTTGTTGGCTGCACAGGAGCTTTCCATGATGGGAGCTTTTTGGCTCCTCTTGGAGGCTTATGAAATTATTTTAGATAATTTTGCTTAATTATCTAAAATTTGGGTAATCCTCCTTTGCAAAAGGAGTTAGCCGAACAACATGAGGTTTCGTCATTGCCTATTAAACTCTTTTGACCTTGGTAAAAGGGGAAAATACTTTATTTTATCATTGGTCTATAGGTCATTGATTTTTCAATTACCTAAGTGGGGCAAACATCGTGAAGCTCAACAAAATCATTTATATTTTATAAGAGGAATTTTCTTGTTGATTATTCTACTTAATCTGATAGCAGTCATAAGTAGCTAAGCATACATGTACAAGTTTGTTTCTAGCATCCTAATTTACTTAAATACGTTCTAACGCCGGTTGACCCCGTAGAAACGAGGGGAATCATATTACAGTTAAACCTTTAGGCTGCCTTTGGTTGTCGGTACTTTTTTATCGGATGAACAAGGTCGGATTGAATAAAGATGAGAATATCTCATATCGTTTTTGGTATGTATCCGAATATCCAAAGTGAATTAAATGTTGACTGTTCTAACATATTGAATGTTGACGTAATGGCTCTCATTACTGGCACATCCCACCCCACTCTTCTCGTCGTCCCCCACCTTCTTCTCGTCTTCACCCATGTTGGATTGAATGTTGATGTTTAGATCTCCGAACCCTCGCGGACATCCAAGCTGCTTGGGCATTGCAATCTTCGTCACAGGTTGGGAAAATTACCAAAACAGTCATAAACCTATTGCAGTTGTGTCAATTCAGTCTTAAACCTTTTTTTTTTTTTTTTGCAAATTTAATCATGAACCTTTTGAATTTGTGCTATTTCAGTCTATTTGGTCAACCGGCATTGACGTGGTGTGCCGACTGGCCAAAATAATAATATTTTAATATTTTAAAATATTTTTTTTCGAATTGGCCGCGAAGCTCTCACCGGCTGCCGGCGGGGGTTAGGGCCCTCGGCCAGGCGCACGAGGCCACGGGTGAGGTAGCCTCACCCATGGCCTCACCTCGTGAGGTCGCTAGTCGTGAGGTGTGGCCATGGGGTTTTAATTCCTTCTTCGCCTCGGGTCTCGATCATCACAGAAGCAGGTCGTCCTCTACTTGGTTTACATCAACTCGAAGAAGACGATCACCGAGAGTAGAGGATCCGCACGAGGAAAGAGTGCGAGAAACCCACTTGTGTTGAGATCGGGGACTGTTGCAGCCATCTCAATCTCCCTTTTGACATTGAGGTTCTATGCAAGGCTAGCCTCACTCGCGACTCGCCAGCTACGGGCGAAGGCGGCCATGGCCTTGCACACTTGGGCAAGGGCTTCGTAGCCCTTGCCCAGTGGCCGGCGAGCTCCGGCAAGGATTGTCGGAGCTCGCTGGCCACAAGCAAGAAGACAAGAAGGGGAAGAAGGAAAAAAAAACAAAAGAAAAATAATTAAAAAAATTAAAAAATTATTATTTGGGCTAGTTGACATGTCACGTCAGCACCGGCTGGCCAAATGGACTAAATTAGCACAAATGCAAAAGGTTTAGGACTGAATTGGTAAAAAAAAATTTTATGACCGAATTGACATAATTGTAATAGGCTTAGAACTGTTTTTGTAATTTTCTCTCACAGGCCTGCAATCTTGAGATTTTGGGTTCATCTCTTTTATTCATCCTTGTTTTATCAACCCCCCTCCCTTTTATTTGTATTTTTTTAACTTCATAAATATATTGCGATTTTTGCTCCTGAAGTTTCCTCTTTGTCATTGAAAGCAGCATTCCCATTCATTATGTGAGTGAGAAAAACGTGCTATCCTCCTCGTTCTAGATAGTGATTGAAAATATCTAGTTGGATTGAGGGTGCATCGAATCATTTCTCATGAAATTAGGCTAGAAAAGGCTTTGATGATAATATCAAACGAAACAGGTAATCCACAGGAACAATCAGGATTTGGAATATAACTGCTGGGCGGCCGAAAGAGCGAGGTGATTGCCACCCCTATCCTTGTGGCCAACGCCAAGGCCGAGGCCTAGCGGATGAAGTGTGGCGGCTTGTGCGACGGAGGTGCATGAGATAGAGCTCCGTTGTAGCCGAGGTGAAGTCGAGCTCCTCTATGGCTGAAGTCCAGTCGAGCTTTGTCGAGTTGAGTTTAGCCATGGAGGAGCTCCAGATCTGGCCAAAGACCTCCTCCGTGGCTGAGATCAAGTCAAGCTTGTCACCACGATGAGCTTCGTCGGTGGCGACGAGATGGAGCTTAGTGAGAGGCTGTGGCTGGTAGCATGGATGAAAAGGGATAGAGAAAAATTGAGTGTGAGACATATCCTATCCAGATATATACACTAGGGGTGAGTAAAAGGAACCGTCAAAATCGGGAATCACTCAGACCGGACCGG
Organism: Metrosideros polymorpha var. glaberrima; assembly: GCA_001662345.2. Classification (NCBI taxonomy): domain Eukaryota; kingdom Viridiplantae; phylum Streptophyta; class Magnoliopsida; order Myrtales; family Myrtaceae; genus Metrosideros; species Metrosideros polymorpha. The sequence continues at coordinate 24,990,367 of BCNH02000002.1, read as the reverse complement.
ACCAAATTGATCGGTTTAGTCCAGTCCCCGAAAATGCTGAGCCGATTCCTAGTTTCATAAAATTGGAACTGGTGATTTTCGGTTCGGTTCCAGGTTTTAGAGATAGAACCGCCCAACCGGACCGCCCGAATTAAATTGATAATTTTTTTAGATATTTTAATTTTATTTTATGAAAACTTCAAAGAAATCTCGGTCAAAAGCTTATCTTTGCCAAAAGACCAAATAATCAATATCTCATTTCATCCCATCCCTCACTTCTTAAATTGTTAGCCTCTTCCAGCAATCACAGTGGGACTAACAAAGCTCTCTATATGCTCACTCACTCCATCTCTCTTGCTCACCCTCAGCGATGTAGGACTAAAATTTGCCGTTCTCCAAGGAATCGCTTTCCCTCACATCAAAGCTCTCCATAGCCAATGTGGGACTAAACCAAGTCATGCGTGTCCGATCCGAGAGTCCCACATCGAATGGGAAGGCGAAGACCTTAAGAGGAATTGTTAAGCCAAGCCATGCACCATTTGAAGCATACCTTTCTCGGTATTTTGGCAAAGATCAAAAGCAGTGCTTGCTAAGCACGGTCGATGCTTGCACAATTTTGAAGAAGTTTGATTTTTTCTTTTTACATGTATGAATAGTTATTTCAAACGTATGCGACAGGTTTCATTGTACTGCTTGATCTGACCAACAGTTAGGTCTAGTTTATTTCCATTTACCTTCAGTCTGGTCCTTAGTTTCGAAAATTGGGAATTGGAATTGTCAATTCGATTGGACCAACTTGAATCAGTGCACACCCCTAATATCCACCCCTAAATAGAATTATTTTATTTGGACAATATCTGAACATATTTGGATTTTGATTTGACCCAAATGCCGAATACAATAAAAATTATCTTATCTGGTGTTATATCGATGCTAGGAATGACGGGAAAATTGTCAAAAAAATCATAAACTTATTGTACTTTTGTCAATTTAATCCTAAATCTTTTAAGTTTGCCAATTGAGTCTTAAACATTTTGCATTTGTGCCATTTTAGTCCTTTAGGCGTGCCGGCACTGATGTGTACAACTTTTAATGATATTTTATTATTTTTCAAATTTTCGTTATTTTTTTCCTCCTTCATCTTCCTCTAGCCGGCGGGAGGAAGAAGAAGGTCGGTGAAGCCAGAGAGGCCAACGAGGCTCGCCCTTGTTGTCACTGGGCAAGCTTCGCTCAAGGCCGGCTCGCCTCGCCGGTCTTCTTCTTCCTCCAACTTGGAGGAAGAAGGAGTAGGAAAAAATTAATAAAATATCATTAAAAGTTATCCACATTAATGCCAGCGACGCCATGTTAGTGCTGGCCGGTTAAAAGGACTGAATTGGCACAAACGCAAAAATTTTATGACTCTATTAGCAAACTTAAAAGATTTAGGACTGAATTGGCAAAAGTGCAACATGTTTAGTACTTTTTTGACAATTTTCCTTAGAAATCACCTTATAGATAAAAAAAAAATGTTTTTCCCCAATTGTGGGTAGAAAGATAAATGGCATATGTATCATTATAATTGCATTATTGGATACATACATCCTAGCAAAACTCCTTCCTATCTATATTCGTCCTTAAACTCGCTATCCAATCATCTTATTAATTGTTCGAGATTTTGGAAAGGTTGACTACACTTGACTAGATATAAAAATTATTGAAAATTCAATCAGATGGCAAAATAGCGTAGTGCAGCAAGAGTTTTTTTCAATGATATATAATTTATCCAAATCTCATGGTCCAGTTTTATGATATTGAATCGTTTAACCATGGCCATGAAATCTAAAGAGAGTCTAAAAACTTGTGATTGTTCCATGTCAAATGATACTTTCAAAAGGATAGAATTACAAGATTTTTTATGCTTGAGAACTGTATTAATGGTATATATATGAGATGAGAAGAATATTATGACTTATTACTACGACCGCATTTCTTAAAAATCTATAATCTTAACACCTTTTTCTTTATTGGGTTGCATATTCAGAAATTTCGAGTCATGAGCTTTTTATTGATGTAAAAATCGTGTAAATACAGAACGGCAAAGTCATGCACAATCATACGTTTGTCAAATTTTTTGAAATATGATATGATGTATCTAGCTTTTCTAGACGAAAGTGGTGCGAAATTTATACATTGGTGGAATTAGTAGTACAAGTTCTGGACGAATGGTGTTGTTATTTTTTTTTTCTCTCTCTCTTTTGTCTCACTCCGATACCTCATAATTTTCCCATGATTTCGACAAAGGTCAATATAATTGACCAACAATTGATTTTTACTTGACCAATAATCAAATGGGCTCATAACACAGTTTCAACTCTACTCTTCAAAACCTTTCATTTAAGACTATTTTGTCCTATAGGTCCAATTAAGGGTGATCGGTTCTAGGGTGAGCCGGTTCCTACCCTAAAATGAAGAACTAGATAAGAGGGGCCAGTTCTCAGTTTGTGGAATTGGGAATTGGCCCACATGGTCCTGGAATTAGTCGTGAGCTGAGAGAGAAATGATCAATCAACTGGACAATGGACAAGGGAGAAACCGCAAGCGATGAAAGTATAGCCCTAAGATTTTAAGTTTTATGGTCACTTGAAGTAGCCGAATGTGAATTGTAGGTTGAATCTCGATGAAATCAAGAATTTTTTGAACTACCTTCCCAAAATAGTAGAGGAAAGCCTGGGAATAATCTTTAGAGATGATCAATTCCAGGGTGGGTTGATTCCAATCTTAAAAGCTTGGAAACTACCCAGTTAGGGTCGGTTCCCCATTTGTGGAACTGGAAACCTACCCTATTGACCCTAGAATTGGATTGGTTCTGGGCCAGTTCCAAGATCAACTCGAGAATTGGCCGAGCATTTTTTTTCTTCGTTTCTCTAAACTTTAGCGAAGTTTAATTCCTCTGATGTCATGATACCTATAGCATGTGGAGATATTGTAGGACTAGGAGAACCTCTGCTACATAAAATCTACAGATGGAAGGAAAAAAATGACCAGACAAGAATCAAAATAGCAACTGTGCCGATTACATCTAACAATTACTCTGTGGTTTGAACTATGTATACAACCACAAGGTTTTAGGATTCTGGCCACTTGAAAAATGACATTACTAGCAACTTATGCAAAAGGTTTGAAATCTTGTGAAGAGGTTTTGGTTTCATCTGATAATCATTACATGATTTGAACTCTAATACCATTATTTTTTAGGACTCTAGGCACTGGAAACTGCGGCTCACTTTTGAACAGAATAAATAAAATAAGAGTGCTGTCGTCTACACTACTCTTTAGGGTTTCCACTGGTTCTGTCCAATTCAGAATAGGGAACTAGACTGGTTACCGCTGGTTCCAAAAATTTGAAATCGAGAACCATCAAGTAATTGGCAATTCGATCCAGTTCTCAGGTTGAATCGAGATCGGTGCTCACCCCTAATAGTCTTTCCACATGTTATAGCGCATATTCAATTCTTCTGGTGAAAGCAGGTACTTTTGGCTGTAGTGGCTAGAAGAAATCTCAATCTATTCTCAAATGCAATGACACTGTATTTAAAGTGCAAAGACCAGTGCTACGAACTCAAGATCATATGCCCAACGATGTTGTTCATATGGCTCCAAATGTCGCGAAGCATAATCTGTGTTTTTTCATAATTACCCTATCGATACTGAGCTTGTTGGAAAGCTCTAGTCACGATATTTTCCAATACCATAAAGATCATGCGAATCGGACATTAGAATCTAGACGTGTAGAATAAGGGTCTTGGAAGAAAAATGAAGGCACCCGGAGGAGCTAATTGTCAAATTAAGGAGCATGTCATCAAGCTTAATCTTTTTTAAAAATTTTTTTGTTCAAATAATCTTTTCAGATTAAATGGTAATAAAATAGATTATTTCCAATTTAACCCGTATTGGAACAAGTCAGGTATGATCCATACTCCTGAATGGTTCTCAATTGTCAGAATTTGAGCCAATGTTATGCTCTATAACTCCAAACCGTACTTATCTAACCATGCCCATCCCGCAAATTTCACAATTTGCCTAGACAACCTACGAAACGTTGAAATATCATCATCAAATTACTAAACTTTCAAATATGTGTGTGTGTGTATATTTGAAAATTAGAATAATTGGTAGAGATTGGTGGGTTACTGGTATTGATGGGCTAGGCTTTTGCCAAGAATGACTAGCTCGAAGCATTCGGGCCATGATTTTCCTACCTAAACATTTCTGCTAGGATCGAAATTATTGCATTTTCTCTGACTAATTTGGCCCGTGCCCTTTTCCAGGCCCATGGGCTTAACCCGTATCTATTTTAACTTTTTCTTGAAAATATTAATTATTAACATGCGGACCTGCTGGTAAAGGGATTAGGGAAATGGGGATATTAGTACCATAGGTGTGCGGTTCAACTCCCGAGTTCTGCTAGAGGCAAAGTAAAATTAAAAAAAGATGAGAGTTAGAGATAGGACTAGAAACAAAAAAACTTCCAAGACTAACGTATAATTAAATGAAAAATTGATAAATTTAGCTAGAGAAACGACTAGACTTCTACATACAGTATCTCCGGACTGAATTACGAGACCCGTAAGAATAATTCGGGACATTTGATAAAATGTCATGTGCTTACTGAAGAAGAGGCTTGAAGGGTCAGTCGACTTTAAAAATTCACATTCTCGTGCGTGCTTCGAGCTCAATTTTTCCGAAGCCGACCTTTTTAACGCCATCTTAATTTTTGTGCAACAATATTTAATTGTTCGCTCGAGCTTTTTGACATTACCGTAATTTCTAGATAATAAATAATTTATTCTTCCACCTCTATGATTAACAGTTGATAAATTTTTTTAATCTAGTTGTTCCGTTCTGTAACTTTTTGTTACCCAAACGAGCGAAATTCCACAAATTTGATGGCCTGTCCGGTCATTCGGGCTTTCCGGACCGAACCCGAGATCCAAATTGCGGAATCAATTAGGGCCCGAGACCCAGAAGCAAGCTATGCGGACCTCCCTAAGACATCGGAAAAGGGTCGTCCTGTAAATCTTGGCGGGTTTCCAAAAAGCCAACAAAAACAAACACCCACCGTCCCTGTGCTTCCGCCGCCGCGCCGCGCCGCGCCTCGCCTCTCCTCACCGTCGTCTAGCTCGTGGAAGAAGAAGCTTTAGCAATATGCAAGAAACGGTGGTCGAGGAGTCGGAGGAGTTGGCGACACCAGGAGACGTTCTGGGTAGAGCGACGGAAGTCAAACCGGGACGAGGCGCCTACCTGGCGTCCCACAATAAACTCGTCTACGCCTCCCTCACTGGGCGCGTCCGCACAGTATCTCCCCCACCCGGTTCGCCGGACCAGGTACGAACGAAAAGAAACACCAGTTGGTGTTTGGTGTGTTGCTCTGTGTGAGTTACTCTGAGAGAAGGGAATGCAAGAGATGGGGTGAGTGGAAGGAAGCGATGAGACTTGTTAAATTTTTTTTGTTTTTTTGTTTTTTATCGGAGGTGGTGGTGGTGGTTATGTTTAGTTGGGTTCATGAGAAGGGTTTGTATTGGTTAGATGGCTAATTTGATTAGTTGGGTTGATGTGTGTATGAATTGAGTTGCAAGAACTTGGGTGAAAATGTGGGCATCTTCTGTTAATGTGCTTCGAGATAGCTTCGTGTCTGTGGCGACATGTGGATTGTGGGATTACAATTAAATGAACTGTTATGTGAGTAAGCGTTGGATATGAGATTGGAAATATGCTGGACTTTAGGTATCTGGGCCGCTTGTTGGTCCATACAAGGTCATAGTGTTCGCACGGGAGTATGCACCATTGTGGAGGTTGAGTCGTTGTCTGGAGGAGTAATGGAGGTTATGCAGTCAGTGACAGCCTGATGATTGGTGAATGTGGAACTTTCCCCAAGGGTATAGAATTTTGTGAAAAATTAGTAGTATTTGCTGTGGTTTCTGCTGTTGTTGATTCTGTCATGGTCACTGCTTTTACAAAAATCTCAACCACATTTGGTTTCTTGACTTATTATAGAAGATCAGAAGAAGACATTGATCACTGTCCCACTAGTGTAACTGCATACTCACCGCTACAAACATTACGTATACCTATCAAGTTTGGCTCCTGTGCTTTTACTTTATAGAGGCTTTTATTCAAGTAATTTGCATATAATTGGCGAATTATATGTGAAAATGGAGAAACACTTTCCTAGTCATCCTGTTCATGTTTTGTTATTAAAATGCTTTTTAGCAAAATGAGATGGACATTTATTGTATCGGCAAATTGTTTTATCCAGAGGCCAACCGTGGAAGTGATTGGCCACAAAGCCCATGGTGCAGTTCCAGAGCCAGGTTCTGTTGTTATTGCAAGAGTATGTAAATTGCTCATATATTTCCCTGCCATGAGATGGAATTTGTTGCCTTAGATATAGGTTCATTTTGCTTTTTCTTGAGCTTTTCAGTGCTGACATTAAGAATTAGCTCCCGTTTTAAGGGTAATGCAGCATTGGTGCCATATTTTCGAAAGGATTGTAGGTCATCCGTCAAACCAATGTGTGTTCTGGTTTGGTAACTATGGTTGCAGGTGACTAAAGTGTTGAGTAGGATGGCGTCAGCTGACATACTTTGTGTTGGTCCAAAGTCCGTCCGGGAAAAGTTCACAGGAATAATTCGGTATGGTTTGTTTCTCTTTGTGCAATTTAATTAATTTCTATGCATTTAGTATTTTTATAAACTTGAGGAACTACTGAAAGTTTTATAACTGGGTTATTTCTTTGAAGTCGAGAGCTTTTTCTATCTCTATATCTTACTTCGTCTTGGGCTTGTGTGATCGTGCTTCATGTTTTGTACTATTTATCATCTGATGCATTGGCCAATGAGAATGTCACAATCTGGTTAGTAATTATAATTTGGGAAGTATGTATCCTAGTTTGGCAAGCTTTTGTCTTTGAGAACTAAATGGTTTGACTTATTGGGTGCAATATGAAAAGAAGGATGCTTCAATGAGAAAGGTTTGTCTCCTGTTGACATCTTCTATTGACCACTTATCTTAAGTAGCTTTGGATTAGAATTCATGGTCAGATCATAATCTTCAATGAGGCATGCCCAGTTTGGCCAAAAAAAGTGTGGCATGCCCTGCAGCTATCTTGTTCGTATGTTTTGTGTATGTATACTTGGTGCTTGCTCAAAGTGGAGCTAAAAACTCTGTATTAACAGGCAACAAGATGTTAGAGCGACTGAGATTGACAAAGTTGATATGCACTTATCTTTCCGGCCAGGTGACATTGTCAGAGCTCTTGTTGTATCCTTTTATGCTTGAAGCACTGTGGAAGGCAATCTTCATACACTTTTCTGAGTGCTTTTCTTAATCGTGGTACTAGTTGGCACGTTTCATTGCTAATATATCTAAATAGAATTGGATGATGCCAGAAACTTAATTTATGTCCCCTACTATTTTTACCTTCTTCTGGTAGGGGAGTCAGTAAATCTTTTTTAAAGCATCAAATTGCCCTTGCTGACTGAATCAATCAGTTCTAAACACAGCATACTGATTATGCAGTTTTGAAGGCTTTTGAGCAAATTGTAAAATGGAATAAACACAAAATTATGTATTCTTAGGCCACAGGTGACAGACTCTTGTTGTATCCTTTTATGCTTGAAGAACTGCGCAAGGCAATCTTCATACAATATTCTGAGTGGTTTTCTTAATCGTAGTACTAGTTAGCATGTTTTGACACTAAATATCTAAATAGACTCAGATCATGCCAGAAACTTTTAATTTGTGTCCCATACTATTTTTACCTTCTTCTGGTAAGCGAGTCAATAAAGCTTTTTAAAAGCATCAAATTGCCCTTGCTGACTGAATCAGTCAGTTCTAAACACAGCATACTGATTATGCATCAATCGTGAACTCTTGGAATCCCCAATGTTCCTCCTATAAAATATCAAAAACTTTGTGTTAACCCCACTAGGTTGAACTTCTTTGTTCTCATGGCTTCTGATTTGTAAGGAATGAAGAGATCTCTGCATATCCCATGAAAGCTCTTCAGGGTATTTTCTCCTCCTTTGAACCTTCTCCTCCTTGATTCTCTTGCCACCTGCATACAAATTCTTTTTTGTACTTCTATGGTCTGTATAGCACATAGGTTTAGAGTGTTCTGATGTTCTGAATAAGCAGAATAATATTCTCTGAGCTCTCAGTCGTTAAATGAAAAGAAAAGGGAAAATTAAGGATGTATCGTTTTATTACAATAGCACCATTGAAAAACATTCCTGTGGATGAAGACTGTTTGTGCTTCGTCTTGGCACCCACCTGCATCCCCTAATCCCGAGAAAAAAATAACTGAAAAAACTTGGACAGAGGGAAAGAAGGGCATCTTTCTTGTGCAGTTACTGTTGTGGTACAGATTAGTTTTCAATGTTCTCTTAACTCATCATTAGGTGTCCCTTGGAGATGCACGAGCTTATTATTTGTCAACTGCGAAGAATGAACTTGGTGTTGTATCAGCAGAGAGTGCAGCAGGTAAATCGTGTACTACTGTTGCCATCTAATAATAAGGGTTCAGTATTTAGTTTCTTTTAGTACCGCGTATAAATAGATATTCCAACTAGGGATGGCCATGGGGCAACGCGGGGCTGGCTACTGCAATTCTCGCCCTGTGTCGTGAGGAAGATCCACATCCAACAGGGACAAGAAACCGTGCAGTGTCCCTGTTCCCATGGGGTACACGGTTGCCCCTTCAATTATAGCAGTACCTATGATTGTGAGTCTAAGAACTTGCAAAGATGAAAAGAGAGAAAAAAAAAAAATCAGAATAACTTGGGAGCTTGACATGAGGCCACCATGGTGATGGCAGGAATTCTACCTCTGATTGTAATTGCCATGAGTTTAATGTTTTCATCTTAATGGCATGGCATTTACATCCACTGCAAGTGAACGCATCAAGTTTTTACTTTGCTTAATGATAGATGAAAGCATAAAATGTCAGAAGAAAACAATGAAACAGTAAAGTGTTCCATTACATGGCATTGGAGATACAACCTCCCGAGGACGACTGCTTCTAATAAAGGAAGCAGATGGTTATATTGCTTTCTATGGCCAGTTTACCTATCAGAAGAATGCCTTATCTAGTCGAGATTTGGGCTATCTGAGCCTTACATAGGATTGTTAACAATAATGATTCTACTTATATGATGTCTAGACAAAACAGTGACAGGTGTTTCGGTCTGCGATTGCAGGTGCAACAATGCTCCCAGTAAGCTGGACAGAGATGCAGTGTCCATTAACTGGTCAAACTGAGAAAAGAAAGGTCGCAAAAGTCGGCAGCTGACGGATTCTTATACTAGGTGAACGATACTGCATTGTCACAAGTCTTGTTAGGCTTGAAACTTATAGGGCAGAAAGATGCTGTATTTGTCTTGTTCACGATTTTCAGTTAAACTCAAGATGGTCCTTTTTCTCATTCCTGTTTTCTCGAGATTGCCTGTTACTAGGCATTGCACCACGCCATGATGTTTCCAATCCACAGTTCATCTTCTGAATGGAAGGTGGTGTAGTTGTACCTGAAAGAAGCTAAATGCACTCAAAAGCAGTCCAATTTAAGGTTGTAACTGCCTATTTTGAGCTCAAAACATAATTGAGAGGTCTAGTAGTTTTAACAAATAAGAAAACACATGCTACTGAGTTTAGATGTGATTAATAGATATAGTGTGTTGGTTGGGTTAGACGAACATGACGAAATTGTATGATCGGCGAGAAGTACAATTTTGGATTTCTTATTATATTCCAAGAAGAAATAGAGAGGACAATGGCTTATAAGGAGCTATTTGGCGCTCTCTGCTTGTCAATCTCCCACACTTGCCTATCTATCACTATCAGTCCTTTCTGTTCATTGCATCTATCTTATGCTTGTTGCAAAAATGAAGTGCTTCCTGCTTATGGACTTATGTTTATGTTTCGGAAGTTCCATTTAGGAAGTACTAATTAGGATGCACATCACGAACGCGAGAATATTCCAAGAATGATTGGTAGCTCTGTTAATGCGAGAGATGCTACCGTCGTGAATATCTTGCAAAATAAAAGCAAATTAAATAAAAATAAGAAGGGGACTCGAAGTGCGGGGACTCGCTCGCAAGTTCAGTAAAGTATTGTCTTGAATCCGATGTCCCTGTGATTGTAAAGTATTGGCTACAACACTGGAAACCTTTAGGAGAAAAAATTTCTTTAACAAGGGAATTAGCAAACTCTTTTTCATTGCAGACGCCTCTTCTTGTGAACTGAAAAATCACTCTAATGTTGATGTGCAGAGTATATCCAGGTTTACTATGAGTAGTCTGTGCATTTCCCATGGCTTCTACATCACCTTTTGAGACCCGATCTCATTTCAAAATGGCGGTCGCTTGCTTGCTCGGCGTTAGTATATTTAGATTCATAGATACATGTCTTGAGCATATCAGGCTAAAGACCGATCGGTTGTTGTGTAGGGACTACACTGTTCTTTACCCTTTTTACTTGTTAAGAAATCTTGTGTCTTTAGTGATGAATATTGTATGTGTTCCTAAGAAAAGAAAAGGAATTTGTCTATTTTTCGAGGTCTCAAAGGCGCGACGGGCGATATAGGTAAGGTAAGGGACGGAGCCAATGCTGTGTGGAAAGATGCATACTAACATGGTCCAATTGGTGCCCTGCATCTTATTGGTATGGCAAGGAGCTAAACTGATAGCTGATGCAATATTGCAAAGAAGGTTTGCCGTTGCGGAGGCACAAGCTGAAGCGATGGCCGAAGCGATATCGGCTGCTTTGCTGAGCGACGGTCACAAAGCCGTCACGGCCAAGTAAAGCGGATCCGATTCTGTACACATGTTGGTCGACCATTGGGTATATTTTAAATATCTGTGAAATGAAAGAGACAAATGCAAAAAAAAACAAAAAACAAAAAACAAAAGTGGGGGATTTAGAAGCCTCAGATTTTGCGGAGGCTCGATTGAGATTAATGAGGAAAACTAGATGCTTGTCTTTTGAGCTATCTTTTAATTACTCGGTTTTGGTCGTTAAACTACTGCAGATCGGATCGTTGACCTTGTAATTAAACCGCGGCTGAAAAAAAAAAGAAAGAACATTGTAATTTTAACTAGAAACTCTAGGTAACCGCGGCGAGCCGACGTGAACGAAGATCGTCAAAATAAAAATTAAAAAATTTTCTTGAGTAAGAAATCATATACCGTGCATGTCACCGTCAATTAGTCAATAAATGATTCTCACTATTAAGTTAATCAACGTTAGAGCACATCTCGGCCACTTGGCTCTACGACTATTTTTGGGGTTTACAAAGTCATTTAAAATAGATAAATCGCAGTATCTTCAGCTTGTAGAAAAGGCAAATTCGATGTTGTCAACGTCTGATGAGGCATGACCTCGCTCTCCGTGTTAGAGAATCCCTAATAAAATTGGGGTTTGTGGTAGTCAGGTTCAATTTGCAATTAATTAGTTCATTAATTACTAGATTAGTTGACAATGTTGGCTTAAATGACTGCAACTTCCCTCGAGAAGTCGTGTTGCTTTAGCATGCTTAGGATGACCCTTGGGGGCTATTGAAAATTTGCCAAATTTTGCACATTTAAGGGGAGTTGAAAGTTCAAAGGTTTTTGACTAATTAAATAATTTCGGAACCATAATAATTAGGTCCAGATAAAATAGATTAAGTCAAACTGCGAATTAATTAAAAAAGAGAGAATATATCTGGGGAGTTTATGTGGAAAACCTCCAAAGTGGCATTTGTATAATTATTTCTTAAACGCTCCTTGATGTCGAGTTTATTGTTTTGATCATTTCAATCTGGTGTAATGTAAGTTCTCAAGATTCCTTAATGTTCAGAGAAGAACTGTTCGATTATTCAGTAAAATAAGGAAACGTGACGACATTTTGAATGGACTGAAGAATGTTGTTCTTTTTTCTTTTTTTTTTAATCGTTCGAGAGCCGACTTCACTATAGTTGAACTTGAAAAATTTGCCAGATTGATCTTTAGCATGAAATATTTGCAAGGGTATTGAAATACTAGGGAGCATTCATCTTCTATAAAGTCTAACGAGAGCTTCTAGGGGGAAATTGCGATTCCAGTCTTGAAACTATTGTGCTTTATATCTTAAACTTTTCGATGGATCTCATGTAGTACTAAACTCTTGAGTGCAAATGCAACCGAATCCTCCCGGCCAAGTGGTGCTCGAAATTCCCAGCGTGGCGACTCAATCATCACCGTCTCATCCTGTGTGTCACGACCATCAATCTGACGTAGACAGTTTTACTTGGAATGACGCCGTTTTGCTTAATCTTCAATGGCTTTAGCCAAAACTTAGCGTTTTATTTTCGTCGCGTGATCAACATATTCTCATTGATAATTTAAAAAGCGCCACGATATGTCACCCGTACACATCAAACAACGAAAAACATAATTTTGTAGCTATATTTCATGAAAAGTTTCGTTTGATAAAAGCATTTTCCAATCGAAAAACAATTCCATTTCGAAACGAATGACCCTGAATTCCAAAAATCGAATGCAATTTGTATAATAAGTGCTATTAAAAAAAATTCGAGAAAATAGTTGGCACCAAGACAACAAAGTACAAAAGGTCAAACTATGTTTACAACCTTTCCTTTCAACGTCATCTATTACGTAACCAATGCCCCCAAAATCCTTAAACAGTTCGCAGCGTCACAAGTTTCAGGACCATTGTGAATTTATATATTTGTTTATCTTTATATTAATATGAAAACCAAAAGGCCAAAGTAGACTTGATGAAGCAAAGCAGGCAGGTTTTTTCAACTCCATCGTTGGCGGCATTAGGTTAACAACAACCTTTCCAATGTCGCTCTATGAATAAGTAATTATTAATTTTCTCTTTCGTAAATCAAACACGATATTTGTACAGAGGAAGGATGACAAAATATAATACCACTAACGATTACAACGTCCCGATCACAAAGGGTGTCAAAGCCCTTTGTAAGAAGTGCCGTAACTTCAACGAATCTAGTTACAATCTCAAATGCAAGACGTCTTGATCGCGTAAACAACTCCAAATCTCTCCATCTCTCCTGCTTTTTTATCTTGGTTGAAGCTCAAATATAACGTCGAGTACAAAAGACTATAAATGGATGAAAGGAAGTATCTAGAATTTAACTCTCAACCAGTTCCCTCATTAGCTGAATATGCTAATATATATATATTGCTAGAGAGAGAGAGAGAGAGAGAGAGAGAGAGAGAGAGAGAGAGAGAGAATATTCATGTTAGGTGTGCCCGTGAGATGCTTATGTGTAGATCCAGTTCAGTATTGGAGATTCTTTGCATTGGCTGAGGTGTTGACTTTTCCATACCCTTCGCTGGTCAACTGAAACTTACCCCTCATCCTTCATAATTAATGCAACTTGGCCTATTGAATTAAGCCCATTTGCCAGATCAAACTAACATAAATCCAACAATATAGTGGGGTCCAAAAAATTTAGATTTTTCTAGGGCACACGTATGTTCATCCATGTTCATGTCTTTTCACGTTTGATTGGTGCCCATGTCAGCGATTTCCGATATAAATTGACCAAAATGACTAAATTGACAAATTGTTAAAATGTTTATAACTAAATTGGCCAAATTAAAAAGTTAGGACTTAATTGGTACAAATGTGATAGGTTTAAGATTTTTTTTGGTAATTTCACCCTACAAAACATGACCAATGAAATTATGATTTCCAGTTTTAAAAAAATAAAAGTATACATGTTTTAGGGTTTCGAGTTAACATCGAGAAGGGGCTTCGGCTCTTGATGTGTTTCGTGGTGCGCCACACCGAGACCTCGTGTTGGTGGTCGAAGAAGCATTTGTTAAACTTTGATTCTTGATTTTGGGTGTGTTATCGTCATCCTCGCACGCTTATTCTCCTGCTTGAAGTACCGGACGGTTTATGTACGTAATTAATTAGGGTTTTTCTAAACTAATTTTCTTAAATTGTAAAGAAAACAGTGGTTAATTGTGGTCCCTCTTGCTTGATGCAATCGGAGTTCTTTTTCTTGCCTTAGCCAGATTCATCTGGGCCTTCCTCGCGTAAAATAACGGACGTCTCATTGACAAAGATCACAGAAAAAGGAGAACGCTACAGGCAATATTGCTTACAGTGGAACCTTCTTTAAACAAATTCATTACTATATGTGTTTAAAGAGATCCGATCGCCATAGAAAATATAAACAATTTCTATATGAAATGGGTACTTATGAAATCTTTACGCGTATAGTACAACATAATTAGATACGATAATTGCATATTTGTAATACATGTAGAGCTTTTTCCCCTAATGAAAATGGTTGTTGCATCCCATTTTCCATGGATTTAGAGACCCTCGGTTTTGGTGAAGAGGGTACCTTACCATAGAAGAAGTAGCAAACTATTACTTGGGGTCTGTCTTATAACCAAACGGGCTCCATGGATGCGTTTTTTTATTTTAATGTGCTGGTGCCCGCATATCCAAGTCCTTCTTGCCATGTACCCGGCAATACCCTCTAGTTGTTTTGCATTTAGGTGATCTCGAGCTCCGGATAATGACTCAGATGAAGCCTTTTAAGAACTTGTGCAGGTCCAATTACAAGGTTCATGATGTTAATAGAACTTTTCATGTGCTAGGGAAATGTTAAAGAGAGAAACCCTAATTTTCTTTTTTGACAGAAAAGGAGAAAACGTCGTGCTGGGCGCAAGAGAACTTAATCGCTGCCACGTTCATCAATCTTGACGTATGGTGATAATCCAGAAAAGAACAACGATCTTTGCCATTTCCAGAGACTACCAAACTGTATTAGGGTTTAGTTTATCGTTCCTTGTAGCTGTGAACGGTGAACTAATCATCTTTTCTTTAATCTGCTGTATTAGTTGACTAATCAGAGATTCACTGAATCTTGAGAGCTACCCGATGATAAGTAATCCTGCAACTTGGATTAGATTAGGAGTAATAATTAGCTCGCATCCTTAGGCAAATTATCGGGGTCGGGGTGATAATAAACAATATTTAGAAATTCGAAAGTGAAAACTCTGCAGTGGATCATGTCTGTATCGGCTCAGTAGTCTGGTCTGAATTTTCTTCTACTTAGGTATTAATTAATACAGACTTTGTTGTCAGCATATCCTTCGGTTTCTCTAATTGGCTTATTAGGTCAGATAATTTATAGCAAAGGAAACGCACACCCACATACAAATCTATAGGCCAAGTAGATCTAATTTCCTTTTAATTTCGTAGAAGTTTTGTAAGTTGCCGACAATTCTCTTTGAAAAAATGACACGAGTTACGATTTTCTTTTTACCGACGAAGTTTTGATACTTAGTGAAATTTATGAGCGAGGCATGAAAATCCATTTTTCTGCGCGCGAAACAATAGAATTATGCGTCATTTATACATGATTGAATAGATCCCGCTAATTGTTTATTATTCCAAAGTATAGCTTAGCTTAGTGCGGATAAATGATGTGCATAAAATTCGACGCGAATCTCTAGAGTAGATTCTTTACCCTGCACGTACTTCTAAAAATGTCTCGATATTTCTCGACCGCTAATGGATACATTGTTCCCATTTTTAACGATTGATAAATGCTTGAGACACCTGCATGGTAGGCCATCTTCATATCAAACAAGCATTTCATTTTCTTATAGAATAATTAGTAACTCCATTAATTGATCAAAAAATTTATCAAGATCATGTGCGCTCTCTTATTGCTAATTTTTTTTTATCGTAGGCCATCTAAATTATGAAATTAAATCTAAGCTAGTTGATTAGTTCAAAAGATGAATTGACTGGCTTGATTGATATGATACTTTGGCTATCATGCAATCAAACAATGTATGAATCACCAAGATAATCATACATACTTACATGTCCTATTATATTGGTGGTTATTGATTTTTTTCTAATTTAGAATAGGAATGGCCACATCGATAGTCGCGTCACCATGTTTGACCAAAATGCTCGCCTACTTTGGTAAGCCACAAATTGGATAAAATAGTTATAGAATATACTCGAAAGGCGTCAATTTCAATTGGACCACACCTAGATTCATTGACAGCTTTCATACTAGCTCCTTACCAAATATCTCATTCTTTTCAATCATTCCATGTTTTTGTATTAGATTGTTCGAATTACTTGAAATAGTGCAGAAATTAAAATCGAAACGATCCATTTAATCAAATTGAATCGTTAACTTCATGACATTAAGGGCCTAATACTAATCGGCCGCACCGATGTCATCATATTCATATAACTTCTCATAACACTTCATCTTGTAGAAATGTTAAATGTAATTAGCCTCGATCTCGTTTTAACATGCCTTGAACTTCTATATACAACTTATCACGTCTCTCCAA
Organism: Metrosideros polymorpha var. glaberrima; assembly: GCA_001662345.2. Taxonomy (NCBI): domain Eukaryota; kingdom Viridiplantae; phylum Streptophyta; class Magnoliopsida; order Myrtales; family Myrtaceae; genus Metrosideros; species Metrosideros polymorpha. The sequence goes on along the minus strand of BCNH02000002.1, from coordinate 24,974,003 downwards.
CCTGTGAGTTTAGTTTCTGGTCCTTTTGCTTGGTTTATCACTTACAAAAAAAAGAAAGAAAAAGAATATGCAATTAATGCTTAACATTTTTGCTAATTATTATAAATCCCTCGAACAAACGCTTGACTTTTTCTTTTCGAGTGATGTTAAAGACTCACATGGAAGATAGAAAACTATAATTGAGTATTCTATAGGTCAAATGGAATCACTTATTACCAATTTCATATATTAATTATGTCCGGACAGTATATTTTTTTCTTGTAATAATGATTTAGTAGGTCAATATCTAGCTCAAATAATGAATCCAAGGCCCCAAGTGAATCTATACATCAAGATTCTCTTCACTTCCAACCCTCAACTATTAATTTTTTTTTTGAATTATGACAGACTATAGAGCAAGATGGCATTAAATTAATTCATTTTGAAAAAAAAAATCATGCAGACTTTGTCTCACAACCACTCCCCTTCTCCTCCCTTATTACATAAACCCCCCAACCATTCTTCATCTCTCCTCACTATTCTCTCTTCACACATTCACAGCAACTTTGCAAGCTTCACTCCTCATCCATGGCGTCCCCTCTCTCCTGTGCCGCCTCTGACCTCGCCCCACTACTCGGAGGAGCCGCCAACGCCACGGCTATGGCCACCTTCCTCTGCAGCCGCTTCTCCACCATCTCCGACAAATTCAGCGACACCTCCTATGCGGTCAACAACACGTACCTCCTCTTCTCGGCCTACCTCGTGTTCGCCATGCAACTCGGCTTCGCCATGCTCTGCGCCGGCTCCGTCCGTGCCAAGAACACCATGAACATCATGCTCACCAACGTCCTCGACGCAGCAGCTGGCGGCCTCTCCTACTACCTCTTCGGCTTTGCCTTCGCCTTTGGCTCGCCCTCGAACGGCTTCGTGGGCCGCCACTTCTTCGGCCTGAAGGATTACCCCTCACCGGCAGGCGACTACAGCTTCTTCCTCTACCAATGGGCCTTCGCGATCGCCGCCGCCGGCATCACAAGTGGCTCGATAGCCGAGCGGACTCAGTTCGTCGCCTACCTCATCTACTCCTCCTTCTTGACCGGCTTCGTCTATCCGATCGTCTCTCACTGGTTCTGGTCTGGTGACGGGTGGGCAAGCCCGACCCGGTCCAATAATGACTTCTTGTTCGGGTCGGGGGCCATTGACTTTGCTGGGTCGGGAGTTGTCCACATGGTCGGCGGCATTGCGGGCCTCTGGGGGGCCCTCATCGAGGGCCCGCGTATTGGCCGGTTCGACCGGGCTGGGCGGTCCGTGGCTTTGCGCGGCCACAGCGCGTCGCTTGTGGTCCTCGGGTCCTTCCTCTTGTGGTTCGGGTGGTACGGGTTCAACCCCGGCTCGTTCCTCACCATACTAAAGACGTACGGCGAAAGCGGGAACTATTACGGCCAATGGAGCGCGGTCGGGAGGACAGCTGTCACGACCACACTGGCCGGGTGCTCCGCTGCCCTAACCACCTTGTTCGGCAACCGGCTGTTGGCTGGACACTGGAACGTCACTGACGTGTGTAACGGCCTGCTGGGCGGATTCGCCGCGATCACCTCTGGCTGCTCCGTGGTCGAGCCGTGGGCGGCAATCGTATGCGGGTTCGTGGCCGCGTGGGTCCTCATGGGGTTCAACAAGCTGGCGGAGAAGTGCAAGTACGACGACCCGCTCGAGGCGGCGCAGCTCCACGGCGGGTGCGGCGCGTGGGGGCTGCTCTTCACGGGTCTCTTCGCAAAGGGGGTCTACGTGGACGAGGTCTACGGTGGGCAGGGCAGGCCGCACGGGCTCTTCATGGGCGGCGGGGGGCGGCTGTTGGCGGCCCAGGTCATACAGATCCTGGTGATATGCGGGTGGGTGACGGTGACGATGGCCCCGCTCTTCTATGGGCTGCACAAGCTCAAGTTGCTGAGGATCTCAACCGAGGATGAGATGCAAGGGATGGACTTGACCAGGCACGGCGGGTTTGCGTATGCATACCATGATGAGGATGATCTGTCCATGAAGCCCTCTGGGTTCATGATGAGGAAGGTGGAGCCCACCAACGCAAGCCCAACTTCTCACGAGAATTCACCAGCCGTCTGATTGTGATCTCTTTTTTGATCATGAGTCCGTCCATGCTTTGTTATCCTTAGAGGCTTAGGGCAACAGCAAGTCCTTCCTTAGTGCAAACTCTTTTCTTCTTGGGGTTTCTTCTCTCTTAAAGGTCAAAAAAGATGGAAAAGGAGACAAAAGAGTAGGATGCATAACATATATGTCTGTATTGGTGTGTGATTGCTAGTGGTATGTATGATACTTGAAATTGGCAATAAGAGCCGGTGTGTTTTTTTTTCTCTTTAGTGATAGATCTAAGGGAGAAAGATAGGGAAAAGTATAAAAAAAAAAGTCTAAATCTATTGCATTGATATCAATTAATCATAAAAATTTCAATTTGATTAATTTAGTCATAAACCTTTTCACGTTTTGCCAATTGAGTCATCGAGTCACTTTAAGCCAAAAAATTGCTAACGTGAACGTCGACAATTTTACATGACATGGTTGGCGCTGACGTGAAATTTTTTTATTATAAATTTTAATTTTCCTTTTTTTCCTTTTTTTTTTCTTTTCCCCTTCCTGAAAAAGAAAATGCGTTGACTTGACTTTTCTCCTTCCTTTTAAACTCTTTTGGTTCAGCTTTCTAAAGATGTGAATGTTGAAAGGAAGTCGTTGCTTGAGTAGCATGATAACTTGCTTGGACAGTGGTAGATTTTAAAAGCCTTGTTTGAAGGTACTCAACCGATGAGATCGGACGTCAATTATTAACGACAGCCAAAGCCTCTTATATTGCTATTTCGATTGTGCTGCTAATGAACTTGCCAACTTTCAAGGGGTGAGGTTATGCTTGTTGACACCTAAATTTTGACCCACCCCATTTAGATTTAATTTAGAATTTATTAGTTAAAAAATTAGGGATCGACCCCGACCCCTCCAAAAATATTAAATCATTTTTTCATTATAGTTTTCATATAGTTTTTTATTTAATTTTTAGCATGCATTACATGCATTTTACATTTAAATCGGACCGGTGGCAAAATTAAAGCCAATTTGATGCGATTTGACCCTCCCGAAACTTAATTGAAAAATGTTGTAATTTTAGGGTTGAATTTGCAAATAACAGAAAGTTGAGGTCCCTGACTTGACATAATATTGCCTATATAAACACCATCATGCCTCAAGGGATTGAGGTCGACAATTCTCATTCAGAAATTTAGGAGCGAATACACGTGAGTGAAAGAGAGGAAGAGAACTCGGTAGCCGAGCCTTACTCCCGGTGGCTGCATAATCTTCACGGTCGAGAGTCCCCTCGGCCGCACGTCCCTGTCGTTCGCTGCTTGCTGCTTCCCTGCTGCTCCCAATTCTACTGCTGCTCCCTGTTGCCGAGATCTTGCTGCTCCCTGCTGCTGCTGCCGGTCAAGACCCTGCTATTGTTGCTGCCGATCAAGACTCTGCTGCTGCTGCTAGTCAAGACGTTCCCTGCTGCTGTGGCTACCCTGTTGTTGCTGCCGACCAAACGCCCCTGCTCCTCCTGCTGCTGCTGCTGCCAATCAACCCCAGCGACACCAAACGCTCTTGAAGCCCTGCTACTGCTGTTGTTGCCCTGCTGCGTCCCTGCTGTTCCAAATCAGCCCCCAAGCGCATCCTCCTTGCTGCTCCAGTTGCTGCATCGTCCCTGCTACTCCAGATCAGCCCCCAGGCGACATCACAGCCCCTCGTTCCAGCATCAACAACATTGTCGAGCCTAGCCGCCGCAAGTCTCGCCGGCCGCCGCTCGAGCCACCACCGGTCCCGATCCCGTTGCGTTTGAATTTGGAAACGTTATCCACGAAATAGGTAATTTCCTTATCCGATTTGATTCCGATATTTATCATTTTTAAATTTGAATCATTGTTATCTAACGTGCATATCTCCTAGATTCTCTTAGGATTAAATTAGGAAATTTCCTAATTCGACAACGTGCATAATAGGCAATCCGATATCTAATCCTTGATATTCGATTCCCGCGCACGGAAGGTTGGCCAAACCTATTCGCAATCCATCGGATACGATTTGCCAATCTTATCATGTTGGTCGAACCTATTCGCAATCCGTCGAATATGATCCGCTGATAAAATCTTGCCATTTGGATGTTATGGATATTCGGTGCATATTTTTTAGATATTCTAAATATTTTCATAATTAAAAAAAAATCAAAAAAAAAAATCATGCATTAGATAGGATTGCATTAGTAAGATAAGATATCTCATAGGTAGTTTGCATTCTAAAGAAATATTGCATATAGATTAGGATTGCATTCATTTAGATAATATTCCATTTAAAACTGGGATAAGATTTTCTAAAAATATTTTAGGATTTAATCTCGATTCATTCTTAAATATTTAAGATAATTTTCATTTGGGATAATATTAATTTCATTGATTTTCAGATCCGAAATTCATCAAAAAAAAATACTAAAAATATTCATTGCATGTGCATGTCACATTTGATACGTCATCTAGTCTAGATTCATTTAGTATCATGTTTAGGCTCATTCATGTAATATTATGTCCAAATTCATTTAGTGTTATGTTTAGGTTCATTCGCCATTTTTTTTTAGTCAATCTATTAGTATAAATATCTAGGACCATGCATTAATTTAATTTAGTAACTTAGGATTATTAAATGCATGACATATGGTTTAGTTGCATGACATTTTTGCCCGTCATTTTGAAAGGTAAGTTTAGGATCCTTATTGCATGTCATATAGGATAAAACTTTAATGCATGTCATTCGATTGTACGTCATTAGATTA